>CM043006.1:4318543-4444092 GCA_023678885.1 Pogostemon cablin
GTGCATCATGATGAAGAAAATGTGCATCATTATGAAGAAAATGAGCATCATGATGAAGGAAATGAACATCACAATGAAAGAAATGAGCATCACGATGAAGAAAATGAGCATCATGATAAAGAAAATATGCATCATGATGAAGAATATATGCATCAAGATGAAAAAATTGAGCATCATGATGAAGAAAATGAGCATCATGATGAAGAAAATATGCATCTTGATGAAGAAAATGAGCATCTGAAGAAAACGAGCATCATGATGATGTAAATGAGCATCACGATGAAGGAAATGAGCATCACGATGAAGAAAATTAGTATCACGATGAAGAAAATATGGATCATGATAAATAAAATATGCATCATGATGAAGAAAATGAGTATCACGATAAAGAAAATAAGCATCATGATGAAGAAAGCGAGCATCATGACGAAGAAAAAAAGCGTAATTATAAAGAAAATATGCATCATGATGAGAAAATAGGCATCATGATGCAGAAAATGAGCATCATGATGATGAAAATATGCATCATGATTTATAAAATGAGCATCAAGATGAAGGAAATGAGCATCATGATGAAGAAAATATGCATCATGATTAAGAAAATATGCAACTTGATGGAGAAAATGAGATCATGGTGAAGGAAATGAGCATCATGATAAAGAAAATAAGCATCATGATAAAGAAAATATGTATCATGATGAAGAAAATTGGCATCATGATGAAGAAAATGAGCAACATGATGACGGAAATATGCATCATGATGAAGTAAATGATCATCATGATGAAGAAAATATGCATCATGATGAAGAAAATATGCATCATGATGAAGAGAATGAGTATCATGATGAAGAAAATGAGCATCATGATGAAGGAAATGAGAGAACTGAGATCATGATGAAGGAAATAAACATCATGATTAAGAAAATGAGAATCATGATGTGGAAAATATGCATCATGATGAAGAAAATAGGCATCACGAAGAAAAGAATATGCATCATGATGAAGAAAATGAGCATCATGAAGAAGGAAATATGCATCATGATGAAGAAAATATGCATCATGATGAAGAAGATGAGCATCATGATGAAGAAAATATGCATCATGATGAATAAAATGAGCATCAAGATGAAGGAAATGAGCATCATGATAATGTAAATGAGCATCATGATGAAGAAAATATGCATCATGATTCATAAAATGAGCATCAAGATGAAGGAAATGAGCATCATGATGAAAAAAATATGCATCATGATTAAGAAAATATGCATCATGATGGAGAAAATGAGCATCATGGTGAAGGAAATGAGCGTCATGATAAATAAAATAAGCATCATGATTAAGAAAATGAGCATCATGATGACGGAAATATGCATCACGATGAAGTAAATGATTATCATGATGAAGAAAATATGTATCATGATGAAGAAAATATGCATCATGATGAAGAAAATGAGTATCATGATGAAGGAAATGAGCATCATGATGAAGGAAATGAGGGAAATGAGGATCATGATGAAGGAAATAAACATCATGATGAAGAAAATGAGAATCATGATGAGGAAAATATGCATCATGATGAAGAAAATAGACATCATGATGAAAACAATATGCATCACGATGATGAAAATGAGCATCACGATGATGAAAATATGGATCATGATGAAGAAAATGAGCATCATGATGAGGAAAATGCACTTCATGATGAAGAAATATGCATCTTGATGTAGAAAATATGCATTATGATGAAGAAAATGAGCATCATGATAAAGAAAATATGCATCATGATGTAGAAAATGAGCATCATGATGAAGAAAATATGCATCATGATGAATAAAATGAACACCAAGATGAAGGAAATAAGCATCATGATGAAGAAAATATGCATCTTGATGAAGAAAATATGCGTCATGATGAAGAAAATATGCATCAAGATGAAGAAAATGAGCATCATGATGAAGAAATGAGCATCATGATGAAGAAAATATGCATCATGATGAAGGAAATGAGAATCATGGTGAAGGAAATGAGCATCATGATGAAGAAAATATGCCTCATGTTGAAGAAAATAAGCATCATGATAAACAAAATATGCATCGTGATGAAGAAAATTGGCATCATGATGTAGAAAATGAGCATTATGATGACGGAAATATACATCACGATGAAGTAAATGAAGAAAATATGCATCATGATGAAAAAAATATGTATCATGATGAAGAAAATGAGCATCATGATAAAGGAAATGAGGGAAATGAGGTTCATGATGAGGGAAATGAGCATCATGGTGAATAAAATTAGAATCATGATGAAGAAAATATGCATCATGATGAAGAAAATAAGCATCATGATGAAAACAATATGCATCATGATTAAAAAAATGAGCATCATGAAAAAGAAAATGAGCATCATGAAGAAGAAAATATGCATCATGATGAAGAAAATGAGCATCATGATGAAGAAAATATGCATCATGATGAATAAAATGAGCATCAAGATGAAGGAAATGAGCATCATGATAATGTAAATGAGCATCATGATGAAGAAAATATGCATTATGATGAAAAAAATGAGAATCATGATGAAGAAAATGAGCATCATAATATAGAAAATATGCATCTTGATAAAGGAAATGAACAATTTGATGAAGAAATTGAGCATTATGATAAAGGAAATGAGCATCATGATGAAAAAAATGTGTATCATGATGAAGAAAATGAGCATCATGATGAAGAAAATATGCATCATGATGAAGAAAATAAGCACTATGATGAATAAAATGAGCACCATAATGAAGAAAATGTGCATCATGATGAAAGAAATGAGCATCATGATGAAGAAAATATGCATCATGATGAAGAAAATGAGAATCATGATGAAGGAAATGAACATCATGATGAAGGAAATGAGTTTCACGATGAAGGAAGTGAGCATCACGATGAAGAAAATGAGCATCATGATGTAAGAAAATATGCATCATGATGAAGAAAATATGCATCAAGATGAAGAAAACGAGCCTCATGATGAAGAAAATGAGCATCATGATGAAGAAAAATGCAGCATGATGTAGAAAATAAGCATAATGATGAAGTAAATGATCATCACAATGAAGAAAATGAGCATCACGATGAATAAAATGAGCACACGATGAAGAAAATATGGATCATGATGAAGAAAATATGCATCATAATTAAGAAAATGAGCATCATGATGAAGAAAATATGCGTCTTGATGAAGAAAATGTGCATCATGATGAAGAAAATAAGCATCATGATGAAGAAAATATGCATCATTATGAAGAAAGTGAGCATCATGAAAAAGAAAATGAGCGTCATGATAAAGAAAATACGCATCATGATGAGAAAATATGCATCATGATGTAGAAAATGGGCATCATGATGAAAAAAATATGCATCATGATGAAGAAAATGAGCATCATGACAAAGAAAATATGCATCATGACGAAGAAATATGAGCATCATGATGAAGAAAATGTGCATCATGATGAATAAAATGAGCATCATGATGAATATAATGAGCACCATGATAAAGGAAATGTGCACCATTATGAAAAAAATGAGAACCATGATGAAGAAAATGAAAATCACATTGAAGGAAATGAGCATAACGATGAAGAAAATGAGCATAATTATAAAGCAAATATGCATCATGATGAAGAAAATATGCATCAAGATGAAGAAAATGAGAATAATAATGAAGAAAATGAGCATCATGATGAAGAAAATATGCATCATTATGAAGAAAGTGAGCATCATGAAGAAGAAAATGAGCGTCATGATAAAGAAAATACGCATCATTATGAGAAAATATGCATCATGATGAAGAAAATAGGCATCATGATGAAAAAAATATGCATCATGATGAAGGAAATAAGCATCATGATGAAGAAAATGATCATCATTATGAAGGAAATAAGAATCACGTTGAAGGAAATGAGCATCACGATGAAGAAAATGAGCATCATGATGAAGCAAATATGCATCATGATGAAGAAAATATGCATCATGATGAATAAAATATGCATTAAGATGAAGAAAATGAGTATCATGATGAAGAAAATGAGCATCATGTTTAAGAAAATATGCATCATGATAAAGGAAATGAGCATCATGATGAAGAAATATGCATCATGTTGAAGAAAATAAGCATCATGATGATGAAAATAAGCATCATGATGAAGAAAATTGGCATCATGATGAAGGAAATGAGGGAAATGAGGATCATGATTAAGGAAATGAGAATCATGATGAAGAAAATGAGAATCATGACGTAGAAAATATGCATCATGATGAAGAAAATAGGCATCATGATGAAAACAATATGCATCACGATGAAGAAAATGAGCATCATGAAGAAGGAAATATGCATCATGATGAAGAAAATATGCATCATGATGAAGAAGATGAGCATCATGATGAGGAAAATGGGCATCATGATGAATAAAATGAGCATCAAGATGAAGGAAATGAGCATCATGATAATGTAAATGAGCATCATGATGAAAAAATATGCATTATGATGAAGAAAATGAGCATCGTGATGAAGAAAATGAGCATCATGATTAAGAACATATGCATCTTGATGAAGGAAATGAGCATCATAATGAAGGAAATAAGCATCATGATGAAGAAAATGTGCATCATTATGAAAAATATGAGCATCATGATGAAGAAAATATGCATCATGATGAATAAAATGAGCACCATGATAAAGGAAATAAGCACCATGATGAATAAAATGAGCATCGTGATGAAGAAAATATGCATCACTATGAAGAAAATGAGCATCATGATGAACAAAATGAACATCATGATGAAGGAAATGAGCATCACGATGAGGGAAATGAGCATCACGATGAAGATAATGAGCATCATGATGAATAAAATATACATCATGATGAATAAAATGAGCATCAAGATGAAGGAAATGAGCATAATGATAATGTAAATGAGCATCATGATGAAGAAAATGTGCATTATGATGAAGAAAATGAGCATCATGATGAAGAAAATGAGCATCATGATTAAGAAAATATGTATCTTGATGAAAGAAATGAGCATCATGATGAAGGAAGTGAGCATCATGATGAAGCAAATGAGCATCATGATGAAGAAAACATTCATCATGATGAAGAAAATGAGCATCATGATTATGAAAATATGCATCATAATTAATAAAATAAGCATCAAGGTGAAGGAAATGAGCATCATGATAAAGTAAATGAGCATCATGATGAAGAAAATGAGCATCTTGACGAAGAAAATTAGGATCACGATGAAGAAAATATGCATCATGATGCTCACGATAAAGGAAATGAGCATCACGATAAAGGAAATGAGCATTATGATGAAAACAATGTGCATCATGATGAAGAAAATGAGCATCATAATGAAGAAAATATGCATCATGATAAAGAAAATGAGCACCATGATAAAAGAAATAAGCATCATGATGAAAAATATTAGCACCATGATGAAGAAAATGTGCATCATGATGAAGAAAATGTGCATCGTGATGAAGAAAATATGCATCATTATGAAGAAAATAAACAACATGATGAAGAAAATATGCATCATGACGAAGAAAATTGGCATCATGATGAAGAAAATGAGCATCATGATGACAGAAATATGCATCATGATGAAGTAAATGAGCATCATGATGAAGAAAATATGCATCATGATGAAAAAATGAGCATCATGATGAAGGAAATGAGCATCATGATGAAGAAAATATGCATCATGACAAAGATCGCAGTAAGATCATCTCGGATATAAGACCTATCAGAACCTGGGTCAAATAAAGTGTAGACCTGATGGTCTCCCACAAACACATGGCCTAAAGAAGCAATATTAGGTGAGATTGTGATTTAAAAATTTGAAAAGATAGAATTTCTTACGAATGTTTTATTCGTAATCAAGTGGCATAAGAAGGCGGGGTTAGATTTAGCATGTGAAAATACTCAAATTATAAATTACCTGTCACAACCTTCGGATCTGAGCGAGCCTCTTCTTGGGAAATATGAAATACTCTAGTTTGCTTCCTTCCTTGCATAGGTGATTGAGTACTAGGGCCGCTTGAGGCATCGGGCACTCTGGTAACTGCAGATCGAGTATCTCTGGGTGTAGAATATGTTAGTTTACCACGAAGCTGACCAGAACCCTGACTGCTCGTTCCCATAAGTTGAGGACAAGAACTTCGCATATGCCCCGGCTGTCGACACTGAAAACATACTTGAGGAGCCTTACAGGGGCCGTCATGATATTTTAGGCAATTCTGGCACTTGCGATTTTCACCAACCGATCCCGAGACATTGCTCCCGCCTCTACTAAACTGCTCCCGAGGTTGAGAAAAACTAATAGATGCCGAACTTGGTGCGCCACGCGAAGATCCCACACCCCTATACACCTTCGATGCATTTCCTGGAAATGCGCTCCCTTGCCTTTTCTTTTGAGATCGTTCTGCAAGCTTATGTCTCGCCTGAACTAAACCTTCTACTCTCAGGCTGCTTCTACGAGATCGTCAAGACTTTCGTACTTGTCTCCGGACTTGATGCGATCTCGAATATTTAAATTAAGACCATCTTCAAATCTCTTGCATAAGTCTCTCGTCGTATATGACTCAGGAGCGAATTCTCGCAATTCCAGAAATTTGCTTTCGTACTCCACGACCGACATAATGCCTTGAAAGAGGTTGAAGAACTCCTTTCTCTTCTGATCCTTGATGTACTGAGAGAAGTATCGATCTTTGAATCGTTCCACAAAGATAGCCCACGTAATAGTAACCGAAGATGTCTCTTTTAGATTCTGCCACCATCGTCGTGCATCTGGGCCTAACAGCTTGGTTGCAATGACCAAACGATAACATTCTTCAATCATCAAGTTGTCAAAGGTCTCTGTAATCTCCTTTAACCATGCCCCCGCGTTAGAAGCATCTCTTGCACCGTCAAATTTCGAAGTCCCCATGTTTTCAACTGCTTTCACCAAATCAGGTATAAAAAGTGCACCTCGAGAAGCAGAACCTCCTAAAGCCATTTCTGGAGTAAAAACTGGTACATTAGATGTAGGTCGAATCGATTCATTAGCACGAAGAACCTCTTCAGTGACAGTCGTAGTTGTATGAGCCGTTGTAGGTGGTGGAACACCATGTATTCGAATGTGATCATAATACAATTGGTACTGCTCGGGTGTCATCATGTGCTCAACCCGCAACTGGGCCCGTGGTTGCTCTACTTGGGAAACTGGCACCCTATGATCAGAATTGATAGGGTCCATAACCGTCGGAGGAATGACATGATCAGAAGAAACATGCCCTCGAGGTCCACAAGGAACAGAAGAGGGTAGAGGACTCGGAGGATCACGAGGAGCGTGTCCTCGACGACGAACTGGAGGTGCCATAATGACTGAAAGGAAGAAAGGAAAGAAAATACAAGGTCAACGTCAAGGCAATACGATACCTTAGGATGACATAGAAACAAAGTTGGACTCATTGGCTTGACACAAAAAGAATGAGAATCATAAAACCAGGCTCTGATACCAAGAAAGTTGTCACGCCCCGACCCCAGACAGAACGCGACAACCACCACGTTAACCATAAATTTTGCAGAATGGGTGCACTCCACTCCACAAAGTTTATAGAAAACGTATGGCTTGCTATCAAATACCTGTAGAGCTGAACAACTGATAACAACGAGTACAACCCGAGGACATCATCTCAAAAAGTATCAACAAGGATTTACAAAGGTACAAAATACAACGGTGTAACTTAGTTTAAAGAAAATATACATGAACGATATAACATCGCGAAGGTACAAAAAGAACATCAAGGGGGTCACCAAATATAAACTATACAATCTCGCCAATGAATCCGTCAATTTACATAAAAGAGAAAGTACCCAAAACACGGATTGGATGATGAGCAAACGATAGGAAAACCTCCAACCAAAACGATATCAACAGCCTGAAAAGGAAAGAATGATGGGGGTGAGCAAAACCACTAGCTCAGTGAGGTGATAAGCCGGTCACCCCGACCCTTATACGAAGCATGTATTCCACTCGCGGTTCATAACATAAAATCCCACATTTCGTCCCACAATAACTATTTCTCACTCAGTATACATATTAATGAAAATAAAAACCTTAGTGCACATTTACGAATAACACAATTAGTTCAAACAACATGTTATCACATAAAAGACGCGTGGGTAGTCAATATCCTCCTCGAACTGAGCTCTCCGTCGAGAGACAGTCCAAGCCCGTCACCGTTACTCTAGATAAAATGCACATTAATATTCTTTCTCAATACGCCAAGTGCTAAAGTTCACAATTCAATATCGACGTGAATACTTGAAATGATCAAACATATAAACATATATGATATGCATGTCCCACACCGGTGACGTTGACTGAGCCTATAATAGACTGATCCATCTAACGATCACCCTCAGAGTATCAGAATTTGGCAAATGGACAGGTGCCCCGTTAGATCTAACTCACCCAGGTTTGCCAATCACGGGCAACTTGGTTGTCACTCTAACTCACCCGAACCGCGACAAATTCGGGCTACTTAATCAATGTCGCTCCAACTCACCCGAACCGTGACCAATTCGGGCTACTTAACCTTGGTACCAAGCATACATATGCATGTGCATCATAAGATGAATAACGACTCAAGTTAGAGTCTTAATTGGCACACAAGAATAACAAAAAATCAATAATACTCATAAAATGGCTAACATGACTCTAACCAGAGCAATCGAGCCAATCAGGCTCTTTACCACATAACATAATACCAAATAATTTTCTTATCAATTAACTAAAACTAAAATAAATGCACATTTATCGAGGGTCCACACTTCCCACAAGAGAAGGCGTTCCCGAATTATCAACTCACAAGGAAGTGATTAACTCTCTCCGGAATCTGAAGTCGGTCCCTTGCCCTTCGTCGATGGTT
Source organism: Pogostemon cablin (assembly GCA_023678885.1). Taxonomy (NCBI): domain Eukaryota; kingdom Viridiplantae; phylum Streptophyta; class Magnoliopsida; order Lamiales; family Lamiaceae; genus Pogostemon; species Pogostemon cablin. The sequence goes on from CM043006.1 coordinate 4,327,514, forward strand.
CTTTACCTAGAAAGGAGATGAGCAATTAAAGACAAATTAAATATAACTAATTATTAGCGTTAACATCCCTTTCATTGCTAAAAACAAATCCTAATCGAGTTCGAACGAGTCGATATTAAATAAAAATGGCATGTAACTCCTTAACATCAGTTCCCAATCCCACATAACCCGTTTCAATAGATTAACTAAACGAAACGATAGAAAATAAGTTTGAATTCGACATAAAAATTCTGTAATTTTCCAGCTAGCGGCAGTTTACGAGAAAAATCATAACTAATTATAGAATAATCGGATTGAGGCGTTTCAAGTGGCTACGGAAAGCTAACGAGTTCAGCTACGTACAGAAATTAAGTTTGCAAACTTTCAAGGGTAATAGCTATGTCAAAATCAGTTCGAACAGTCTGCAAATTACCCACATACCAAAAAGAAAAACCCCACAAAATTACAAAATCATGGAAGAAGGAAGCTTAATTCACACACCACTTACCTCAAAACAACTTAGAAACCACCTAGGATGAGGGTTGTAAGGGAGAATTTGATCAACAAGGGTTTCTCCTCTTCACTCTTTTCTTTCCCCTCTTTTGCTTTTCTTCTCCCGTTCTTCTCTCTCTTTTTTTTTAACTTTAGCCTTACTAATTATATATCAGGCCATTTAAGTGGGCTGAAACTTTGGGCCACAAAATAAATAAATAAATAAGTTTGGGCTTTCTAAAAAAAATCTAGTTGGGCTTAATTGGGCTGGCCTTTTGGGCTATAAAAATAAATAAATAGGTTTTGGGCTTTCTAAAAAAAATCTAGTTGGGCTTAATTGGGCTGGCCTTTTGGGCTATAAAAATAAATAAATAGGTTTTGGGCTTTCTAAAAAAAATCTAGTTGAACTAAGATATTATAAAGTATCCCCTCCTCCAAAAAGTTTCGTCCTCGAAACATAAACGTACCTAGAGATGAAAAGAGATTTGGATGGTGTTGACGCATGACTGACTCTGGTTCCCAAGTTTCTTCTTCAATTTGATCACTTCTCCATAGAATTCTCACCATAGGAATGGATTTGTTACGAAGCATTTTCTCTCGGCGATCTACAATTTGAACAGGTTGTACTTCGTACGATAGATTTTCCTTTAATACAACTGGGGGATCTTTGAGCACGTGCGAAGGATCTGGTTCATATTTTCTAAGCATAGAGACATGGAAGACATCGTGAATCTTCGACAATTCCGATGGTAGCTCAAGTCGATACGCGACACGACCAATCCTTTGCACGATCGTAAACGGGCCAATATACCTTGGACTCAACTTTCCTCGACGGAGGAATCGCAACATGCCCTTCCATGGAGAAACTTTCAGAAAAACTTTGTCTCCTTCATTAAACTCCAAATCGCGCCTCCTATTATCTGCGTAGCTTTTCTGTCGATCTTGCGCTGCCTTAAGTCTGTCTCGAATAAGTTGTATTTTTGCCTTCGCATCTTCGATAAGCTCTACTTGTTCGATTTGTCTCTCGCCAACCTCATCCCAAACGAGTGGTGTTCGACACTTTCGGCCATACAGAGCTTCGTACGGGGGCATTCCAATGCTTGAATGATAACTGTTGTTATAAGCGAACTCCACCAAAGTCACGTACTTATCCCAGCTACCTCCCAAATTCAACACCACTGCACGTAACATGTCTTCTAGTGTCTGTATAGTTCTCTCTGACTGTCCATCTGTCTGTGGATGAAATGAGGTACTAAATAGTAATTTTGTACCTAGCGCTTTCTGCAGACTAGGCCAAAAACGGGAAGTGAATCTTGGATCACGGTCAGATATGATTGACACTGGTACTCCGTGCAATCTCACGATCTCATCGACATATAACTTGGCAAGTTTCTCTAAAGATTCGTTGGTATGCACTGGAAGGAAATGTGCCGATTTCGTCAGACGATCGACAATGACCCAAATTGAGTCATGACCCTTTTGGGTTCGAGGTAAACCAGAAACAAAATCCATTGTGACGTTTTCCCATTTCCACTCAGGAATAGGTAGTGGTTGAAGCATGCCGGCTGGTTTTTGGTGTTCCGCTTTAATCTGTTGGCAAGATAAGCACTTTGATACAAATTCAGCAATGTCCCGTTTCATACCTGGCCACCAATAATGCTCCCGAAGTGTTCTGTACATTTTGGTACTACTAGGATCCATAGCATAGGCTGAAGAATGGGCTTCCTCAAGAATAGCTCTACGAACATCAAGTTCTGATGGAACACAAACACGATTTTTAAAAGTAAGAAGTCCATCATCCCGAATTTGAAATTCTGTTTCTTTTCCTTGATTTAGCTTCGCCATCTTCTGTTGTAAATAAACATCGTGTGATTGTCTTTCTCGAATTTTCTCGAACAAGGTAGGTCTAACCTCGAATTTGGCGATTAAGGCAGAATCATTAGACTTTTCACAATCGAGCGAAATGTGTAAAGATTTAAATTGCTCCAACATAGGAAGATAAAAAGATTGAATTGAAGCAAGTGAGGTAGAAGACTTTCTACTCAGAGCATCTGCAACAACGTTCGCCTTGCCAGGATGATAATCGATGACTAAGTCATAGTCACTAATCAACTCCATCCATCGCCTTTGCCTGAGGTTGAGCTCCTTTTGCGTGGTGATATACTTTAAGCTCTTGTGATCAGTGAAAACCCGACAAGTTGCACCATACAGATAGTGCCTCCATATCTTCAATGCAAAGATGATTGCAGCCAACTCTAAATCATGTGTAGGATAATTTTCTTCGTTCTTCTTCAATTAACTTGAAGCGTAGGCAATAACCTTTCCTTCTTGCATGAGAACACATCCTAATCCTTGTCTCGAGGCGTCGCTATAAATTGTAAATTCTCCAATCGCTGGGTCTGGCAAAGCAAGAATAGGAGCTGAAACGAGTCGTCTTTTCAATTCTTGAAATGCTTCCTCGCATTCTTCACTCCATTCAAATTTTACCCCTTTCCGAGTCAATTTAGTCAAAGATGAAGCCAATAACGAAAAGTCTTTGACAAACAGTCGATAATATCCAGCTAATCCCAGAAAACTACGAATCTCTGTCACGTTCTTTGGACGCTCCCAATCTAGTATAGCTTGAATCTTCACTGGATCGATGTAGATTCCTTCTTTAGAAATGTGATGACCCAAAAAGCTTACCTCGCGAAGCTAAAATTCACACTTCGAGAATTTAGCATAAAGCTGATTTTCTCTGAGAATGTTCAGAGCAATTCTTAGATGATGAGAATGCTCGTCGTCCGATTTAGAATAAATAAGAATGTCATCAATGAAGATGATGACAAACTTATCTAAGTACGGCCGAAAGACCCGATTCATAAGATCCATAAAAGCTGCAGGAGCATTTGTGAGTCCAAAAGGCATAACACAGAATTCAAAATGACCGTATCTGGTTCGAAAAGCAGACTTAGGGATATCAGATTCCCTAATCTTGAGTTGGTGATAACCGGATCGCAAATCAATTTTTGAGAACACAGTTGCTCCTTGCAATTGATCAAACAGATCATCGATTCTTGGAAGAGGATATTTGTTCTTGATTGTCACCTTGTTCAATTGACTGTAGTCGACACATAGACGAAGTGATCCATCTTTCTTCTTGACAAAAAGAACTGGAGCACCCCATGGAGATGTGCTAGGTCGTATGAAACCCTTCTCCAATAATTCCCCAAGTTGTGTCTGGAGTTCCTTAAGCTCAGCAGGCGACATTCGATATGGAGTAATCGATATAGGTGTGATTCCAGGAAGTACGTCAATGAAAAAATCAATCTCTCGATTCGGAGGTTGTCCTGGTAAGTCTTCGGGAAAGACATCAGGAAATTCATTCACGATTGGGATGTCATCTAGTTTAGTTTCAGAAAGAGAAGTATCGATGACAAATGCCAAGAATGCCTCACAACCCTTACGCATTAATTTATGCGCAGTCAACATTGAAATAAAAGAGAGGGATCTCGTTTGAAGTTTACCCTCAAAAACAAGTTCTGAGAATCCTGGTCTACGAAAAATAACAAGCTTCTCGTGGCAATCGAGAATTGCAAGATGAGAAGAAAGCCAATCCATGCCAAGAATAACATCAAGATCAATAAAAGGCAATGGTATCAATTCAGCCTCTAAAATGACATCTTTGATCTTCAATGGACAACCAAGGAATACCGAATCACGAATTAGACGCTCTCCAAGAGGGGTATGTACGATGATTCCAGGTGACAAATGAGAGATAGGATAATCTAAGATCGCAGTAAGATCATCTCGGATATAAGACCTATCAGAACCTGGGTCAAATAAAGCGTAGACCTGATGGTCTCCCACAAACACATGGCCTAAAGAAGCAATATTAGGTGAGATTGTGATTTAAAAATTTGAAAAGATAGAATTTCTTACGAATGTTTTCTTCGTAATCAAGTGGCATAACAAGGCGGGGTTAGATTTAGCATGTGAAAATACTCAAATTATAAATTACCTGTCACAACCTTCGGATCTGAGCGAGCCTCTTCTTGGGAAATATGAAATACTCTAGTTTGCTTCCTTCCTTGCATAGGTGATTGAGTACTAGGGCCGCTTGAGGCATCGGGCACTCTGGTAACTGCAGATCGAGTATCTCTGGGTGTAGAATATGTTACTTTACCACGAAGCTGACCAGAACCCTGACTGCTCGTTCCCATAAGTTGAGGACAAGAACTTCGCATATGCCCCGGCTGTCGACACTGAAAACATACTTGAGGAGCCTTACAGGGGCCGTCATGATATTTTAGGCAATTCTGGCACTTGCGATTTTCACCAACCGATCCCGAGACATTGCTCCCGCCTCTACTAAACTGCTCCCGAGGTTGAGGAAAACTAATAGATGCCGAACTTGGTGCGCCACGCGAAGATCCCACACCCCTATACACCTTCGATGCATTTCCTGGAAATGCACTCCCTTGCCTTTTCTTTTGAGATCGTTCTGCAAGCTTATGTCTCGCCTGAACTAAACCTTCTACCCTCAGGGCTTCTTCTACGAGATCGTCAAGACTTTCGTACTTGTCTCCAGACTTGATGCGATCTCGAATATTTAAATTAAGACCATCTTCAATCTCTTGCATAAGTCTCTCGTCGTATATGACTCAGGAGCGAATTCTCGCAATTCCAGAAATTTGCTTTCGTACTCCACGACCGATATAATGCCTTGAAAGAGGTTGAAGAACTCCTTTCTCTTCTGATCCTTGATGTACTGAGAGAAGTATCGATCTTTGAATCGTTCCACAAAGATAGCCCACGTAATAGTAACCGAAGATGTCTCTTTTAGATTCTGCCACCATCGTCGTGCATCTGGGCCTAACAGCTTGGTTGCAATGACCACACGATAACATTCTTCAATCATCAAGGTGTCAAAGGTCTCTGTAATCTCCTTTAACCATGCCCCCGCGTTAGAAGCATCTCTTGCACCGTCAAATTTCGAAGTCCACATGTTTTCAACTGCTTTCACCAAATCAGGTATAAAAAGTGCACCTCGAGAAGCAGAACCTCCTAAAGCCATTTCTGGAGTAAAAACTGGTACATTAGATGTAGGTCGAATCGATTCATTAGCACGAAGAACCTCTTCAGTGACAGTCGTAGTTGTATGAGCCGTTGTAGGTGGTGGAACACCATGTATTCGAATGTGATCATAATACAATTGGTACTGCTCGGGTGTCATCATGTGCTCAACCGCAACTGGGCCCGTGTTGCTCTACTTGGGAAACTGGCACCCTATGATCAGAATTGATAGGGTCCATAACCGTCGGAGGAATGACATGATCAGAAGAAACATGCCCTCGAGGTCCACGAGGAATAGAAGAGGGTAGAGGACTCGGAGGATCACGAGGAGCGTGTCCTCGACCTCGACCTCGACCTCTACCTCGACGACGAACTGGAAGTGCCATAATGACTGAAAGGAAGAAAGGAAAGAAAATACAAGGTCAACGTCAAGGCAATACGATACCTTAGGATGACATAGAAACAAAGTTGGACTCATTGGCTTGACACAAAAAGAATGAGAATCATAAAACCAGGCTCTGATACCAAGAAAGTTGTCACGCCCCGACCCCAGACAGAACGCGACAACCGCCACGTTAACCATAAATTTCGCAGAATGGGTGCACTCCACTCCACAAAGTTTATAGAAAACGTAAGGCTTGCTATCAAGTACCTGTAGAGCTGAACAACTGATAACAACGAGTAAAACCCGAGGACATCATCTCAAAAAGTATCAACAAGGATTTACAAAGGTACAAAATACAACGGTGTAACTTAGTTTAAAGAAAATATACATGAACGATATAACATCGCGAAGGTACAAAAAGAACATCAAGGGGGTCACCAAATATAAACTAAACAATCTCGCCAATGAATCCGTCAATTTACATAAAAGAGAAAGTACCCAAAACACGGATCGGATGATGAGCAAACGATAGGAAAACCTCCAACCAAAACGATATCAACAGCCTGAAAAGGAAAGAATGATGGGGGTGAGCAAAACCACTAGCTCAGTGAGGTGATAAGCCGGTCACCCCGACCCTTATACGAAGCATGTATTCCACTCGCGGTTCATAACATAAAATCCCACATTTCGTCCCACAATAACTATTTCTCACTCAGTATACATATTAATGAAAATAAAAACCTTAGTGCACATTTACGAATGACACAATTAGTTCAAACAACATGCTATCACATAAAAGACGCGTGGGTAGTCAATATCCTCCTCGAACTGAGCTCTCCGTCGAGAGACAGTCCAAGCCCGTCACCGTTACTCTAGATAAAATGCACATTAATATTCTTTCTCAATACGCCAAGTGCTAAAGTTCACAATTCAATATCGACGTGAATACTTGAAATGATCAAACATATAAACATATATGATATGCATGTCCCACACCGGTGACGTTGACTGAGCCTATAATAGACTGATCCATCTAACGATCACCCTCCAGAGTATCAGAATTTGGCAAATGGACAGGTGCCCCGTTAGATCTAACTCACCCAGGTTTGCCAATCACGGGCAACTTGGTTGTCACTCTAACTCACCCGAACCGCGACAAATTCGGGCTACTTAATCAATGTCGCTCCAACTCACCCGAACCGTGACCAATTCGAGCTACTTAACCTTGGTACCAGGCATACATATGCATGTGCATCATAAGATGAATAACGACTCAAGTTAGAGTCTTAATTGGCACACAAGAATAACCAGAAATCAATAATACTCATAAAATGGCTAACATGACTCTAACCAGAGCAATCGAGCCAATCAGGCTCTTTACCACATAACATAATACCAAATAATTTTTTTATCAATTAACTAAAACTAAAATAAATGCACATTTATCGAGGGTCCACACTTCCCACAAGAGAAGGCGTTCCCGAATTATCAACTCACAAGGAAGTGATTAACTCTCTCCGGAATCTGAAGTCGGTCCCTTGCCCTTCGTCGATGGTTCTTTACCTAGAAAGGAGATGAGCAATTAAAGACAAATTAAATATAACTAATTATTAGCGTTAACATCCCTTTCATTGATAAAAACAAATCCTAATCGAGTTCGAACGAGTCGATATTAAATAAAAATGGCATGTAACTCCTTAACATCAGTTCCCAATCCCACATAACCCGTTTCAATAGATTAACTAAACGAAACGATAGAAAATAAGTTTGAATTCGACATAAAAATTCTGAAATTTTCCAGCTAGCGGCAGTTTACGAGAAAAATCATAACTAATTGTAGAATAATCGGATTGAGGCGTTTCAAGTGGCTACGGAAAGCTAACGAGTTCAGCTACGTACAGAAATTAAGTTTGAAAACTTTCAAGGGTAATAGCTATGTCAAAATCAGTTTGAACAGTCTGCAAATTACCCACATACCAAAAAGAAAAACCCCACAAAATTACAAAATCATGGAAGAAGGAAGCTTAATTCACACACCACTTACCTCAAAACAACTTAGAAACCACCTAGGATGAGGGTTGTAAGGGAGAATTTGATCAACAAGGGTTTCTCCTCTTCACTCTTTTCTTTCCCCTCTTTTGCTTTTCTTCTCCCGTTCTTCTCTCTCTTTTTTTTTTAACTTTAGCCTTACTAATTATATATCAGGCCATTTAAGTGGGCTAAAACTTTGGGCCACAAAATAAATAAATAAATAAGTTTGGACTTTCTAAAAAAAATCTAGTTGGGCTTAATTGGGCTGGCCTTTTGGGCTATAAAAATAAATAAATAGGTTTTGGGCTTTCTAAAAAAAATCTAGTTGGGCTTAATTGGGCTGGCCTTTTGGGCTATAAAAATAAATAAATAGGTTTTGGGCTTTCTAAAAAAAATCTAGTTGAACTAAGATATTATAATCATGATGAAGAAAATGATCATCATTATGAAGGAAATAAGAATCACGTTGAAGGAAATGAGCATCACGATGAAGAAAATGAGCGTCATGATGAAGCAAATATGCATCATGATGAAGAAAATATGTATCATGATGAAGAAAATATGCATCAAGATTAAGAAAATGAGTATCATGATGAAGAAAATGAGCATCATGTTTAAGAAAATATGCATCATGATAAAGGAAATGAGCATCATGAAGAAGGAAATGAGCATCATGATGAAGAAAATATGCATCATGTTGAAGAAAATAAGCATCATGATTAAGAAAATGTGCATCATGATGAAGAAAATGTGCATCGTGATGAAGAAAATGTGCATCGTGATGAAGAAAATATGCATCATTATTAAGAAAATAAACATCATGATGAAGAAAATATGCATCATGATGAATAAATTGGCATCATGATGAAGAAAATGAGCATCAAGATGACAGAAATATGCATCATGATGAAGTAAATGAGCATCATGAAGAAGAAAATATGCATCATGATGAAGAAAATATGCATCATGATGAAAAAATGAGCATCATGATAAAGGAAATGAACATCATGATGAAGGAAATGAGCTTCACGATGAAGGAAATGAGCATCACGATGAAGAAAATATGCATCATGATGAAGAAAATATGCATCAAGAAGAAGAAAACGAGCCTCATGATGAAGAAAATGAGCATTATGATGAAGAAAAATGAATCATGATGAAGAAAATGAGCATCATGATGAAGTAAATGAGCATCACAATGAAGAAAATGAGAATCACGATGAAGAAAATGAGCACACGATTAAGAAAATATGGATCATGAAGAAGAAAATATGCATCATGATTAAGAAAATGAGCATCATGATGAAGAAAATATGCGTCTTGATGAAGAAAATGTGCATCATGATGAAGAAAATGAGCATCATGATGAAGAAAATATGCATCATTATGATGAGAGTGAGCATCATGAAGAAGAAAATGAGAGTCATGATAAAGAAAATACGCATCATGATGAGAAAATATGCATCATGATGTAGAAAATGAGCATCATGATGAAAAAAAATATGCATCATGATGAATAAAATGAGCATCAAGATGAAGGAAATAAGCATCATGATGAAGACAATATGCATCATGATGAAGAAAATGAGCATCATGATGAAGAAAATGAGCATCATAATGAAGAAAATGTGTGTTATGATGAAGAAAATGAGCATAATGATGAAGGAAATGAGCATAACGATGAAGGAAATGAGCATAACGATGAAGAAAATGAGCATAATTATGAAGCAAATATGCATCATGATGAAGAAAATACGTATCAAGATGAAGAAAATGAGCATCATGATGAAGAAAATGAGCATCGTGATGAAGAAAATATTCATCATTATGAAGAAAATGAGCATCATGTTGAAGAAAATGATCATCATTATGAAGGAAATAAGAATCACGTTGAAGGAAATGAGCATCATTATGAAGAAAATGAGCATCATGATGAAGCAAATATGCATCATGATGAAGAAAATATGCATCAACAAGACGAAGAAAATGAGTATCATGATGAAGAAAATGAGCATCATGTTTAAGAAAATATGCATCATGATAATGGAAATGAGCATCATGATGAAGGAAATGAGCATCATGATGAAGAAAATATGCATCATGTTGAAGAAAATAAGCATCATGATTAAGAAAATATGCATCATGATGAAGAAAATTTACATCGTGATGAAGAAAATGTGCATCATGATGAAGAAAATATGCATCATTATGAAGAAAATAAACATCATGATGAAGAAAATATGCATCATGACGAAGAAAATTGGCATTATGATTAAGAAAATGAGCATCATGATGACAGAAATAAGCATCACGATGAAGAAAATGAGCATCATGATGAAGAAAATGAGCTTCATGATGAAGAAAATATTCATCATTATGAAGAAAATGAGCATCATGATGAAGAAAATGATCATCATTATGAAGGAAATAAGAATCACGTTGAAGGAAAAGAGCATCACGATAAAGAAAATGAGCATCATGATGAAGCAAATATGCATCATGATGAAGAAAATATGCATCATGATGAAGAAAATATGCATCAAGATGAATAAAATGAGTATCATGATGAAGAAAATGAGCATCATGTTTAAGAAAATATGCATCATGATAAAGGAAATGAGTATCATGATGAAGGAAATGAGCATCATGATGAAGAAAATATGCATCATGTTGAAGAAAATAAGCATCATGATTAAAAAAATATGCATCATGATGAAGAAAATTGGCATCATGATGAAGAAAATGAGCAACATGATGAAGTAAATGAGCATCATGATGAAGAAAATATGCAACATGATGCAGAAAATATGCATCATGATGAAAAAATGAGCATCATGATGAAGGAAATGAGCATCATGATGAAGAAAATGAGGAAAATGAGGATCATGATTAAGGAAATGAGCATCATGATGAAGAAAATGAGAATCATGATGAAGAAAATGAGAATCATGATGAAGAAAATATGCATCATGATGAAGAAAATAGGCATCATGATGAAAACAATATGCATCATGATGAAGAAAATGAGCATCATGAAGAAGAAAATATGCATAATGATGAATAAAATATGCATCATGATGAAGAAGATGAGCATCATGATGAAGAAAATATGCATCATGATGAATAAAATGAGCAACAAGATTAAGGAAATGAGCATCATGATAATGTAAATGAGCATCATGATGAAGAAAATGTGCATCATGATGAAGAAAATGAACATCATGATGAAGAAAATATGCATCATTATGAAGAAAGTGAGCATCATGAAGAAGAAAATGAGCGTCATGATAAAGAAAATACGGATCATGATGAGAAAATATGCATCGTGATGTAGGAAATGAGCATCATGATGAAAAAAATATGCATCATGATGAATAAAATGAGCATCAAGATGAAGGAAATAAGCATCATGACGAAGAAAATATGCATCATGATGAAGAAAATGAGCATCATGATGAAGAAAATGAGCATCATAATGAAGAAAATGTGTGTTATGATGAAGAAAATGAGCATAATGATGAAGGAAATGAGCATAACGATGAAGGGAATGAGCATCATGATGAAGAAAATATGCGTCATGATGAAGAAAATGAGCATCATGATGAATAAAATGTGCACCATGATGAAGAAAATGAGCACCATGATGAAGAAAATGAGAATCACATTGAAGGAAATGAGCATGACGATGAAGAAAATGAGCATAATTATGAAGCAAATATGCATCATGATGAAGAAAATATGTATCAAGATGAAGAAAATGAGCATCATGATGAAGAAAATGGGCATCATGATGAAGAAAATGAGCATCATATTGAAGAAAATGATCATCATTATGAAGGAAATAAGAATCACGTTGAAGGAAATGAGCATCACGATGAAGAAAATGAGCATCATGATGAAGCAAATATGCATCATGATGAAGAAAATATGCATCATGATGAAGAAATTATGCATCAAGACGAAGAAAATGAGTATCATGATGAAGAAAATGAGCATCATGTTTAAGAAAATATGCATCATGATAATGGAAATGAGCATCATGATGAAGGAAATGAGCATCATGATGAAGAAAATATGCATCATGTTGAAGAAAATAAGCATCATGATTAAGAAAATATGCATCATGATGAAGAAAATTGGCATCATGATGAAGAAAATGAGCATCATGATGACAAAAATATGCATCATGATGAAGTAAATGAGCTTCATGATGAAGAAAATATGCAACATGATGAAGAAAATATGCATCATGATGAAAAATGAGCATCATGATGAAGGAAATGAGCATCATGATGAAAAAAATGAGGAAAATGAGGATCATGATTAAGGAAATGAGCATCATGATGAAGAAAATGAGAATCATGATGAAGAAAATATGCATCAGGATGAAGAAAATAGGCATCATGATGAAAAAATATGCTTCATGATGAAGAAAATGAGCATCATGAAGAAGAAAATATGAATCATGATGAAGAAAATATGCATCATGATGAAGAAGATGAGCATCATAATGAAGAAAATATGCATCATGATGAATAAAATGAGCATCAAGATTAAGGAAATGAGCATCATGATAATGTAAATGAGCATCATGATGAAGAAAATGTGCATCACGATGAAGAAAATGAGCATCATGATGAAGAAAATATGCATCATTATGAAGAAAGTGAGCATCATGAAGAAGAAAATGAGCGTCATGATAAAGAAAATACGCATCATGATGAGAAAATATGCATCATGATGTAGAAAATGAGCATCATTATGAAAAAAATATGCATCATGATGAATAAAATGAGCATCAAGATGAAGGAAATAAGCATCATGACCAAGAAAATATGCATCATGATGAAGAAAATGAGCATCATGATGAAGAAAATGAGCATCATAATGAAGAAAATGTGTGTTATGATGAAAAAAATGAGCATAATGATGAAGGAAATGAGCATAACGATGAAGGAAATGAGCATCATGATGAAGAAAATATGCATCATGATGAAGAAAATGAGCATAATGATGAATAAAATTTGCACCATGATGAAGAAAATGAGCACCATGATGAAGAAAATGAGAATCACATTGAAGTAAATGAGCATAACGATGAAGAAAATGAGTATAATTATGAAGCAAATATGCATCATGATGAAGAAAATATGTATCAAGATGAAGAAAATGGGCATCATGATGAAGAAAATGAGCACCATGATGAAGAAAATATTCATCATTATGAAGAAAATGAGTATCATGTTGAAGAAAATGATCATCATTATGAAGGAAATAAGAATCACGTTGAAGGAAATGAGCATCACGATGAAGAAAATGAGAATCATGATGAAGCAAATATGCATCATGATGAAGTAAATGAGCATCATGATGAAGTAAATGAGCATCATGATGAAGAAAATATGCAACATGATGATGAAAATATGCATTATGATAAAAAATGAACATCATGATGAAGGAAATGAGCATCATGATGAAGAAAATGAGGAAAATGAGGATCATGATTAAGGAAATGAGCATCATGATGAAGAAAATGAGAATCATGATGAAGAAAATGAGAATTATGATGAAGAAAATATGCATCATGATGAAGAAAATAGGCATCATGATGAAAACAATATACATCATGATGAAGAAAATGAGCATCATGAAGAAGAAAATATGAATCATGATGAAGAAAATGAGCATCATGATGAAGAAAATATGCATCATGATGAATAAAATGAGCATCAAGATTAAGGAAATGAGCATCATGATAATGTAAATGAGCATCATGATGAAGAAAATATGCATTATGATGAAGAAAATGAGCATCATGATGAAGAAAATGAGCATCATGATTAAGAAAACATGCATCATGATGAAGAAAACGAGCATCATGATGAAGTAAATGAGCATCACGATGAAGGAAAAGAGCATCACGATGAAGAAAATGAGCATCATGTTGAAGAAAATGAGTGTCATGATAAAGAAAATATGCATCATGATGAGAAAATATGCATCATGATGTTGAAAATGAGCATCATGATGAAGAAAATATGCATCATGATTTATAAAATGAGCATCATGATGAAGAAAATATGCGTCATGACGAAGAAAATATGCATCATGATGAAGAAAATATGCATCAAGATGAAGAAAATAAGCATTATGATAAAGAAAATGAGCATCATGATAAAGAAAATAAGCGTCTTGATGAAGGAAATGAGCATCATGGTGAAGGAAATGAGCATCATGATAAAGAAATTAAGCATCATGATAAAGAAAATATGCATCATGATGAAGAAAATTGGTATCATGATGAAGAAAATGAGCATCATGATGACGGAAATATGCATCACGATGAAGTAAATGATCATCATGATGAAGAAAATATGCATCATGATGAATGAAATGAGCATAATGATGAAGAAAATGAGGAAAATGAGAATCATGATGAAGGAAAAAAACATCATGATGAAGAAAATGAGAATCATGATGAAGAAAATATACATCATGATGAAGAAAATATGCATCATGATGAAAACAATATGCATCATGATGAAGAAAATGAGCATCATGAAGAAGAAAATGAGCATCATTATGAAGAAAATGAGCATCATGATGAAGGAAATGATCATCATGATGATGGAAATGAGAGTCAAATTGAAGGAAATGAGCATCACGATGAAGAAAATAAGAATCATGATGAAGCAAATATGCATCATGATGAAGACTATATGCATCATGATGAAGAAAATATGCATCAAGATGAAGAAGATGAGCATCATGATGAAGAAAATGAGCATCATGATGAAGAAAATATGCATCATTATGAAGAAAATGAAAATCATGATGTAGGAAATGATCATCATGATGATGGAAATGAAAATCACGTTGAAGGAAATGAGCATCACGATGAAGAAAATGATCATCATGATGAAGCAAATATGAATCATGATGATGAAAATATGCATCATGATGAATAAAAAATATATCAAGATGAAGAAAATGAGCATCATGATGAAGAAAATGAGCATAATGATGAAGAAAATATGCATCATGATGAAGGAAATGAGCATTATGATAAAGGAAATGAGCATCATGATAAAGGAAATGAGCATCATGAAGACGAAAATATGCATCATGATGAAGAAAATTGGCATCATGATGAAGAAAAATAAGCATCATGATGACGCAAATATGCATCACGATAAAGTAAATGAGCATCATGATGAAGAAAATATGTATCATGATGAAGAAAATATGCATCATGATGAATAAAATGAGCATCATGATCAAGGAATGAGGGAAATGAGGATCATGATAAAGTAAATGAGCATCATGATGAAGAAAATGAGAATAATGATGAAGAAAATATACATCATGATGAAGAAAAGGCATCATGATGAAAACAATATGCATCATGATGAAGAAAATGAGCATCATGAAGAAGAAAATATGCATCATGATGAAGAAAATATGCATCATGATGAAGAAAATGAGCATCATGATGAAGAAAATATGCATCATGATGAATAAAATGAGCATCAAGATGCAGGGAATGAGCATCATGATAAATTAAATGAGCATCATGATGAAGAAAATGTGCATCATGACGAAGAAAATTAGTATCACGATGAAGAAAATATGCATCATGATGAAGGAAAGGAGCATCACGATAAAAGAAATGAGCATCATGATTAAGGAAATGAGCATCATGATGAAGAAAATGTGCATCATGATAAACAAAATGAGCATCATGATGAAGAAAATATGCATCATGATAAAGTAAATGAGCGCCATGATAAAGGAAATATGCATCATGATGAAAAATGAGCACTATAATGAAGAAAATGTGCATCATGATGAAGAAAATATGCATCATTATGAAGAAAATGAGCATCATGATGAAGGAAATAAACATCATGATGAAGGAAATGAGCATCACGATGAAGGAAATGAGCATCGCGATTAATAAAATGAGCATCATGATAAAGAAAATATGCATCATGATGAAGAAAATATGCATCAAGATGAAGAAAATGAGCATCATGATGAAGAAAATGAGCATCATGATGAAGAAAACTTGCATAATGATGAAGAAAACGAGCATCACGATGAAATAAATGAGCATCACGATGAAGAAAATGTGTATCACGATGAAGAAAATATGGATCATGATGAAGAAAATACGCATCATGATTAAGAAAATGACATCATGATGAATAAAATGAGCATCATGATGAAGAAAATGAGCGTCATGATAAAGAAAATATGCATCATGATGAGAAAATATGCATCATGATGTAAAAAATGAGCATCATGATGAAGAAAATATTCATCATGATTTATAAAATGTGCATCATGACGAAGAAAATATGCATCATGATGAAGAAAATATGCATCAAGATGAAGAAAATAAGCATTATGATTAAGAAAATGAGTATCATGATAAAGAAAATATGCGTTATGATGAAGGAAATGAGCATCATGGTGAAGGAAATGAGCATCATGATAAAGAAATTAAGCATCATGATAAAGAAAATATGCATCATGATGAAGAAAATTGGCATCATGATGAAGAAAATGAGCATCATGATGACGGAAATATGCATCAAGATGAAGTAAATGATCATCATGATGAAAAAAATATGCATCATGATGAATGAAATGAGCATAATGATGAAGAAAATGAGAATCGTGATGAATAAAAAAAGCATCACGATGAAGAAAATGAGAATCATGATGAAGAAAATATGCATCATGATGAAGAAAATATGCATCATGATGAAAACAATATGCATCATGATGAAGAAAATGAGCATCATGAGAATAAAATGAGCATCATTATGAAGAAAATGAGCATCATGATGAAGGAAATGATCATCATGATGATGGAAATGAGAGTCAAATTGAAGGAAATGAGCATCACGATGAAGAAAATAAGAATCATGATGAAGCAAATATGCATCATGATAAAGACTATATGCATCATGATGAAGAAACTATGCATCAAGATGAAGAAGATGAGCATCATGATGAAGAAAATGAGCATCATGATGAAGAAAGTATGCATCATGATGAATGAAATGAGCATTAAGATGAAGGAAATGAGCATCATGTTGAAGAAAATAAGCATCATGATGAAGAAAATTGGCATAATGATGAAGAAAATGAGCATCTTGATGACGCAAATATGCATCACGATGAAGTAAATTAGCATCATGATGAAGAAAATATGCATCATGATGAAGTAAATGAGCGTCATGATGAAGGAAATGAGCATTATGATGAAGTAAATGAGGGAAATGAGGATCATGATGAAGGAAATGACCATCATGATGAAGAAAATGAGAATCATTATGAAGAAAATATACATCACGATAAAGAAAATAGGCATCATGATGAAAACAATATGCATCATGATGAAGAAAATGAGCATCATGAAGAAGAAAATATGCATCATCATGAAAAAAATGATCATCATGATGATGGATATGAAAATCACGTTGAAGAAAATGAGCATCACGATGAAGAAAATGATCATCATGATGACGCAAATATGCATCATGATGATGAAAATATGCATCATTGAATAAAATATATATCACGATGAAGAAAATGAGCATCATGATGAAGAAAATGAGCATCATGATGAAGAAAATATGCATCATGATGAAGGAAATGAGCATCATGATAAAGGAAATGAGCATCATGATAAAGAAAATAAGCATCATAAAGACGAAAATATGTATCATGATGAAGAAAATTGGCATCATGATGAAGAAAAATAAGCATCATGATGACGCAAATATGCATCACGATGAAGTAAATGAGCATCATGACGAAGAAAATATGTATCATGATGAAGAAAATATGCATCATGATGAATAAAATGAGCATCATGATCAAGGAAATGAGTGAAATGAGGATCATGATGAAGGAAATGAGCATCATGATGAAGAAAATGAGAATAATGATGAAGAAAATATACATCATGATGAAGAAAAGGCTTCATGATGAAAACAATATGCATCATGATGAAGAAAATGAGCATCATGAAGAAGAAAATATGCATCATGTTGAAGAAAATATGCATCATGATGAAGAAAATGAGCATCATGAAGAAGAAAATATGCATCATGATGAATAAAATGAGCATCAAGATGAAGGGAATGAGCATCATGATAAATTAAATGAGCATCGTGATGAAGAAAATGTGCATCATGACGAAGAGAAAATTAGCATCACGATGAAGAAAATATGCATCATGATGAAGGAAAGGAGCATCACGATAAAAGAAATGAGCATCATGATGAAGGAAATGAGCATTATGATGAAGAAAATGTGCATCATGATGAACAAAATGAGCATCATGATGAAGAAAATATGCATCATGATAAAGAAAATGAGCACCATGATAAAGGAAATATGCATCATGATGAAAAAAATGAGCACTATGATGAAGAAAATGTGCATCATGATGAAGAAAATATGCATCATTATGAATAAAATGAGCATCATGATGAAGGAAATGAACATCATGATGAAGGAAATGAGCATCACGATGAAAGAAATGAGCATCACGATGAATAAAATGAGCATCATGATAAAGAAAATATGCATCATGATGAAGAAAATATGAAACAAGATGAAGAAAATGAGCATCATGATGAAGAAAATGAGCATAATGATGAAGAAAACATGCATAATGATGAAGAAAACGAGCATCATGATGAAGTAAATGAGCATCACGATGAAGAAAATGAGCATCACGATGATGAAAATGAGTATCACGATGAAGAAAATATGGATTATGATGAAGAAAATATGCATCATGATTAAAAAAATGAGCATCATGATGAATAAAATGAGCATCATGATGAAGAAAATGAGCGTCATTATAAAGAAAATATGCATCATGATGTAGAAAATGAGCATCATGATGAAGAAAATATGCATCATGATTTATAAAATGAGCATAATAATGAAGTAAATATGCTTCATGACGAAGAAAATATGCATCATGATGAAGAAAATATGCATCAAGATGAAGAAAATGAGCATCATGATGAAGAAAATGAGCATCATTATGAAGAAAATGAAAATCATGATGTAGGAAATGATCATCATGATGAAGGAAATGAGAATCACGTTGAAGGAAATGAGCATCACGATGAAGAAAATGAGCATCATGATGAAGCAAATATGCATCATGATGATGAAAATATGCATCATGATGAATAAATTATGTATCAAGATGAAGAAAATGAGCATCGTGATGAAGAAAATGAGCATCATGATGAAGAAAATATGCATCATGATGAAGGAAATGAACATCATGATAAAGGAAATGATCATCATAATAAAGAAAATAAGCATCATAAAGACGAAAATATGCATCATGATGAAGAAAATTGACATCATGATGAAGAAAAATAAGCATCATGATAACGCAAATATGTATCACGATGAAGTAAATGAGCATCATGATGAAGAAAATATGTATCATGATGAAGAAAATATGCATCATAATGAATAAAATGAGCATCATGATTAAGGAAATGAGGGAAATGAGGATCATGATGAAGAAAATGAGAATGATGATGAAGAAAATATACATCATGATGAAGAAAAGGCATCATGATGAAAACAATATGCATCATGATGAAGAAAATGAGCGTCATGAAGAAGAAAATATGCATCATGATGAAGAAAATATGCATCATGATGATGAAAATGAGCATCATGATGAAGAAAATATGCATCATGATGAATAAAATGAACATCAAGATGAAGGAAATGAGCATCATGATAAAGTAAATGAGCATCATGATGAAGAAAATATGCATCATGATGAAGAAAATGAGCATCATGATGAAGAAAATGAGCATCACGATGAATAAAATGAGCATCATGATAAAGAAAATATGTATCATGATGAAGAAAATATGCATCAAGATGAAGAAAATGAGCATCATGATGAAGAAAATGAGCATCATGATGAAGAAACATGCATCATGATGAAGAAAACGTGCATCATGATGAAGTAAATGAGCATCACGATGAAGGAAATGAGCATCACGATGAAGAAAATGAGTATCACGATGAAGAAAATATGGATCATGATAAAGAAAATATGCATCATGATTAAGAAAATGAGCATCATGATGAATAAAATGAGCATCATGGTGAAGAAAATGGGCGTCATGATAAAGAAAATATGCATCATGATGAAGGAAATGAGCATCAAGATGAATAAAATGAGCATCAAGATGAATAAAATGAGCATCAAGATGAAGGAAATGAACATCAAGATGAAGGAAATGAGCATCATGATAAAGTAAATGAACATCATGATGAAGAAAAAGAGCATCAAGACGAAAAAAATTAGCATCACGATGAAGAAAATATGCATCATGATGAAGGAAAAGAGCATCACGATAAAGGATATGAGCATCATGATGAAGGAAATGAGCATCATGATGAAGAAAATGAGCATCACGATGAAGGAAATAAGCATAACGATGAATAAAATGAGCATCATGATAAAGAAAATATGCATCATGATGAAGAAAATATGCATCAAGATGAAGAAAATGAGCATCATGATGAAAAAAATGAGCATCATGATGAAGAAAACATGCATCATGATGAAGAAAACGAGCATCATGATGAAGTAAATGAGCATCACGATGAAGGAAATGAGCATCACGATGAAGAAAATGAGTATCACGATGAAGAAAATATGGATCATGTTGAAGAAAATATGCATCATGATTAAGAAAATGAGCTGTTGGCGCTTGGATCGTTTGGTTAACGTGACCCGTTAGGGTTCCATGCGTTTCTAATATCAGCGGAAGCAATAAATCATAGAAACGATTACCGTTCACCAGGGTATGTAGAAGATGAAGGATTCTCGCTGATAGACTGTGCAGTCCCACGAGAATGGCCATAACTTCCTCGTCTGAAATTGGAATTGAATGATCTTTATGCTCAGACGATCCTCTTTTCAACGGCTTTCCATCAGTATATTGGACATCAAATTCTGAGTACTGTAATATTTTATACAAATTTCGCAAGGTGGCGGACAGTAGCAGCAAACTACCTTTTGATCTTCTGCCGTATGTCCCAAGTCCGATCTCGACGTCGTGTGGGCGACGATCTACGAGACCTCCTCAATCTGCTCTCAACCCTCATCACACGTGAATAATGAATTAGATTAGGGTTCCAGATAAGCTGAGGTGACTTATATACATGGGCTACAGCTGGGACCAGGAGGAGATATTGGGTTGGGCCTCCATTGGGCTTAAGTATCCAAGCTTAGCCCAAAGCTTATACTTTAGTCCAATAATAATAATATATTCCACTAAAATATTATTATTGCACTGCCTTTCCAATCCCAAAATTACGTTTTGGGCTCCTTCTTATTATGAGCCCGTTAGTCTCCCCATGTTTAAGATATACAATGTCCATTAATTAATTTAAGTTACTGACAACTCAATTAATTAATATCTCATCCAAGAGTAGTATCACTCAACCTCATTATCATGCCGGAATAAATTCCACCTGCAGGGTTTACATGATAATCCTTATGAGCTCCTCAAGGGGACATCATCAACCTATGACGGACACAGATTCCTTCTACAATCAACAGCACACCATAGAGACAGCACTACTTCCCAACTCATCGAGTTTGTTGATTTAATTACATGTAAATCTCACCCATTCATGAATCAAAGAAATACATATTGCCCTACGTGTCGAGGCTATTGTATAGGGATTAAGAGCACGAACTTCCATAATAACTGAGATCAGGTTCTCCTATAAGTCAGTATAAGTCGAACGATCTCAAGCGGTCTTGCTCAATACACACAAGTGCACTAATGTGATTCTATAGCCAAGAAAGCTAATACCAAATCACACTACAACCATCCCAATAGAGAGTCTCCGTCTATCTCGGTTGTGAGCATCTGTTTATTTTTACAAGGAAACCGATAATATGATCTTCCGCGTGTTGTCGTACAACATATTATCTACAGTATAAAGTAAGTGGACTATTGCATCGTGCATTTAAATAAATTATAAGACGCAATCATTTGATCATATGATTCTCATTTCAAATAAATTGTTATAAGATTGTTCATACAAAAAAGCTAGACTTTTAGTATACAATCCAACAATCTCCCACTTATACTAAAAGACTATGCTGTCATGTCTACCGCCATACATCTGATTCCCACTCCTACTACACGACCATAAAAGCTTTTGCTTTAACGTCTTTGTAATTGGATTTACTAGGTTATCATCCGATGCAATCTAGGCGACAACAACCTTCCCCTCATCATACAATTTCTCGTAACAGGTGGTACTTTCGCTCCATGTGTTTAATTGCCTTATGGACTCGTGATTCATTCAAGTTTGCAACTGTACCAATATCATTAATTTAAATTGTGATAATCTTGGGCAAACTTAGAAATACTTCAAAGTCCATCATGAAGTTTCTAGAGTCATATAGATAATTTGGCTGCCTTATAGGCTCCAATTTATCATCTTTCCATGATGGAGTTCGGAGTTTGAAATATATTTCTATATAACACTCCTCCATATTATGGCTTTACTTCTTAAAATTAAACACATAACCTTTGAGGTTGATTTACTGTCGTCCCTATCTGATTTGAAAAATCTGAATCTATATAACCCATAAGAAGCAATGATTCTGTTCGATAAGCCCATATATAATTTCTGATCCTTTTCAGGTACATAAGTATATGTCTTACCACAGTTCATCATTCTTGTTTTGGGTTACCTTGATACCCACTGTTCATGTCTTCGACAAAACAGATATATATTATCGTTCATAGCATTCCTTAGATTAAGCTTCCTTATTCGCTGAAGCATAAGGAACTGCTTTCATCACCTTTATCTTCTTTTTGTGTCTTTAGACACATTTCCGATAAAGTTAAATGTTAAACGAGTAGGAATTGTATCTATTCATGAAGCTTGAGATAAGCATAACATCCTTTCTTTTGATCCGTATTACCGTGATCAAAAGGATATAGCTTGCTTTTCTTAAGTCCTTCATTTCATACTGCTTTATTAACCATACCCATACGCCCGAAAATACTCTATCATTGTCTCCAATGTGCAATATATCATATGTATATAGTACAAAAAAATACCACAACATTTCCGTCACTCTTTTCAATACACAAGACATATCAAAGCATTGATAAAATCCATATTACTGGATTTCTTCATCAAAATGGATGTTCTATAATTTTGAAGCTTGCTTTAGTCCATTGATGGACACTTTTAAGCTTAATATCACAATGCTCTTAGCACTTTGCAATGAATCACTCTGGTTGCTTCTCATTTATGTTTTCCTCAAGACTTCCAATTAGGAAAGTTATCTTGACATCTATTTGCTATCCCTCATATTTCATATGAGTAGCAACAGATAAAAGAGTCCGGATCAACTTAGGCATAGCTACCGGCGAACATGTTATCTCATAATCGAAACCTTTCTTTCTAAGTATACCTTTTTCGCAACAAGCTTTGCTTCCAAGGTTTTCACCTTACCATATGATCCTCTTTTATTTTGTATGACCACTTCCAATGGCTTTTACACCATTTAGTGGTCTCACAAGCTCCCATATTTAATTTAGAATTCATCAATTCTATTTCAACATCATTGCACTAGTTAAGATATCGCATTTAGATCTTGTAGTGCTTCGTCGTATCCATGGGTTCAATCCATGTTTACTAGGGACTAAGTCTCACAACTCTCCCAAATTATATATCTTGCAAGTTGTCGAACAACCCTCCCACTACGACAAGGCACTACATGCAATTGTGTATCAGACGTGACACGCGTTGCAGTTTAACTTGTGGTATATCCTCTTATACAATTGGTATGTGTTTTGTTACATAGTCTCTTTCCATAAAATGAATTAAGTAATTCCAAATAATTCATCATCTATCTAATCATTTGCATAAGAGTCTTTCTCTTATTATGATTAAAAGACGCATTATTAATTACTATTTGTTGCATCCGTGGTATAAACGTGATTTAAGAGTTTACAAATTGTCACTAATGTACCTTAACAGATTATAGCTCCATCCTTCATTACTATGACCATGTCATTTAAATGAAATGGAGTATCCATCCATAAATGCATAGAAACTGAAATAAAATTATTTCTATGAAAACGTACGTAAAGACAATTTCACATAATCAAACGTTTATTCATATCGTAAGATAAATAAACAACTACCACTGCAACAACCACTACTCTCGTAGTTTTACCCATGTATATTATTATTTCATCATCACTTAGTTGCAGGCTTTTAGTGATTCCGGTATCTACACACAACATGTCAGTAAATGCCAACGCTATTCATGCTTCAACAACTAGTGAATGAGATACTAACCTTGTTCACATCTTGATGAAATTGGATTTTCTTCGCCATATGTTTTGTCAGAAGTTCCCCACCATATACAGCCTCTTTGTAATTCAGGTTGAACTTGCTCAAAACATTTAGGCAAACAATGAAGAATAAAATTGACTTAGGTTTCCCCTTCAACTTCTATTCCATGTATTTCCAATTCATTCATCAAATTCAATCATGACCTACCGCCTTTGAACTTACTCAAGTATCCGAAGAGTTACATGAGACCATCATATTTCTATGAATCTCTTATCTCTTCACCAGAGACTTTAATATGCATCATGATAAGTCTTTTGTGAGAACACACATGTATTTCTTAAGCAGTAAAATTAGAATCCAAGATTCTTTTCTAATCATCTAATTTTGGACCAGTAAATATGTTTCTTTTAGTAAACAATAAGTGAAATAAAACTATATGAAATTCAGAGAATCATAAAATATACACCGATCAAATCTTTGAATTTATCCATTTATATTTATTCCCTTAAAACAATATAAAATATAAATTCACCGACATCTCAAGCACCGTGAGTTTTCAAGCCACGTTAGTGTGGATGTTTACAAACCCGAACATTTACAAGAGAAGGTTTTACCCATTAATTTCATTTGTCAACCTAACTTTATGACAAAATAATTAATAGTCGGTTCCTCTTTAGCCATGCAAATAAAAGCAGTCACTCCGATGGGGAAGATACTTTTTATTTGCATCTAAGTGTACAACATTATTTGACCTCAAGTCCATTGCGCGAGCTTATGTTCCTTACAGATGGAGAAGTACACACGCGCTCGGATAACTTCCTACAGTCATCAATTATAAGTTTGTACCAGTGAACCGCATATAAGCTCATCCGATAGGGAGGAAGGTCTATGCCAATGCGCAAGTTCATATGCATCACATTACAAACATAATTATTTAATGAAGTCTGTTCCAGCAATCCATGAATAAACTCATCCGATGGGGAGGAAGGCTCTAATGCCGATGCTCAAATTTATTCACATTGCTAACAAACCAATAATGGAGGCCGCGGGAATTAATTACCAATCCCTTCTCCCATTTAGTTATTTAAAACCAAGGGTTTTTTACATGCATATAATATTCAGAATTATATACGGAACCTAGCATGCTCCTATTACGGCACATAAGGCAGTAAATCACAGAAAGCATGCATACATATATAACAATAATCAATTAATAAATAAATTATAACAGTTATATAACAGCGAATTTGATTGTTCGCCACCAATCACGAATGCGGACAACTGCGTCGGGGATCGACCTCCCCGAAGCCTGCTCCACCACTCCGGCATCCTGCCCGATCACATTATGAAGACTCACACGGAACCTGATGCAGACCAGTCGAACTTGATGCAGACTAGTCAAACCAGATGCAAATCCGCTGGAACCTGGTGTAGAGTCGATCGAACCTGATGCAGACTAATCGAACCTGATGTGAATCTGCTCGAACCTAATGCAGCATCGATCGAACCTGATGCAGACCAATCGAACCTGATACAAATCAATCGAACCTGATGTGAATCCGCTAGAACCTAGTGCAGCATCGATCGAACCTGATACAAACCAATCAAACCTGATGTGAATCCGCTCGAACCTAGTGTATCATCGATCGAACCTGATGCAGACCAATCGAACCTGATGTGAATCCGCTCGAACCTGATGCAGCATTGATCGAACCTGATGCAGACCAATCGAACCTGATGTGAATCCGCTCGAAACTGATGTAGCATCTATCGAACTTGATGCAGACCAATCGAACTTGATGCAAATCAATCGAACCTGATGTGAATCCCCTCGAACCTAGTGCAGCATCGATTGAACCTAATGCAGACCAATCGAACCTGATGTGAATCCGCTCGAACATGGTGCATCATCGATCGAACCTGATGTGAATCCGCTCAAACCTGATGCAGCATCGATCGAACCTGATGCAGACCAATCGAACCTGATGTGAATCCGCTTGAACCTGATGCAACATCATTCGAACCTGATGCAGACCAATCGAACCTGATGTGAATCCGCTCAAACCTGATGCAGCATCGATCAAGCCTGATGCAGACCAATCGAACCTGATGTGAATCCGCTCGAACCTGATGTAGCATCGATCGAACCTGATGCAGACCAATCGAACCTGATGCAAATCAATCGAACTTGATGTGAATCCGCTCGAACCTGATGCAGCATCGATCGAACCTTCATCCGCGCAGCCTCACACAGTGTTCCGCGCGCCACATGGCACGCCACCATGCACGCCATCCCAGCGTCCAGCAAGCCAACGTGTGCGACTGTTCTCCAACGTGCAAGATTTACACGTCACACTCCGAGCTCCCATCAAGCACCAATGCCCATCAGGCCGCCCGATACTCAGCACGCTGCTCTGCACGCCAACGAGCAGCACACGCCCAGCAGTTGATCGCTCCTTGCCCGGTTCAAAACGCTCCCCAGCCGTGCCATTCGCTTGATGCTGTGCACAACAACATGTGCTTTTACGAGCGCTCCTCGCTCCGGCTGTAGCTCGTCCAAGGGCCTACTTGCACGGAACCAAGTTCAGCATTCCCAACGCTCAACACCAAACTACACCAACTGTCGTTCAGGGTTCGCAACTGTAGACACCTTAGAATCCAATCTTCACCGTTCAGAATCTACTCCTGTGAGTTCCAAACATGCTGTCCAAATTACAGGTCGATCCAACGGTTAGTTTGTGAAAAAAGGCTCTTTTCCCTCGACTGCGCAGAACAGAATCGCCCAAAATCCTGCTTCTGTTTTCGGCGTATCCCCGACAACACAAAGCTCCAAATACGGTCTGCACCGTTCAGAATGTACATCCACAAAATCCGAACGTGCTGACCAAAATTCAACTTGATCCGATGGTTGAATCTCCGGTTATTGCCTCTGCAATATCACTGCGCTGGTTTTTCTCTCAAAAACGTGAATCTGTTTTTGCCCACTTTTTCTTCCTTCCATGTGAAATTGACGAACAGTTTTCGTCGAATCCTCTCACACTCAACCATCGAAAAAATAGGTATGATACAGGGTATATTTCACATAGGGATATTCATGGTTTAGCAGTAAAACCAAAACCCTAAACATGTGATCCTAATTTCAAAAAACTAACCACATAAACCCTAGCCTAACGTGTCACGCTTCACCACGAAACCGAAGCTCTGATACCAATTGTTCGCACTTGGATCATTTGGTTAACGTGACCCATTTGTATTCTATGCATTTCTAATATCAGCGGAAGCAATAAATCATAGAAACGATTACCGTTCACAGGGTATGTAGAAGATGAAGGATTCTCGTTGACAGACTGTGCTGTCCCACGAGAATGGCCATAACTTCCTCGTATGATGTCGGAATTGAATGATCTTTGTACTCAGACGATCCTCTCTTCAACGACTTTCCGTCAGTATATTGATCATCAAATTCTAAGCACTGTAAGACTTTATACAAATTTCGTAAAGTGGCGGACAATAGCAGCAAACTACCTTCTGATCTTCTGCCGTATGTCCCATGTCCGATCTCGACGTCGTGTGGGCGACGATCTGCGAGACCTCCTCAATCTGCTCTCAACCCTCATCAAACGTGAATAATGAATTAGATTAGGGTTCCAGATAAGCTGAGGTGACTTATATATATGGGTTACAGCAGGGACCAGGAGGAGAAATTGGGTTGGGCCTCCATTGGGCTTAAGTATCCAAGCTTAGCCCAAAGCTTATACTTAAGTCCAATAATAATAATATATTCCACTAAAATATTATTACTGCACTGCCTTTCAAATCCCAAAATTATGTTTTGGGCTCCTTCTTATTATGAGCCCGTTAGTCTCCCCATGTTTAAGATATACAATGTCCATTAATTAATTTAAGTTACTGACAACTCAATTAATTAATATCTCATCCAAGAGTAGTACCACTCAACCTCATTATCATGCCGGAATAAATTCCACCTGCAGGGTTTACATGATAATCCTTATGAGCTCCTCAAGGGGACATCATCAACCTATGACGGACACAGATTCCTTCTACAATCAACAGCACACCATAGAGACAGCACTACTTCCAAACTCATCGAGTTTGTTGATTTATTTACATGTAATCTCACCCATTGATGAATCAAAGAAATACATATTGCCCTACGTGTCGAGGTTATTGTATAGGGATTAAGAGCACGAACTTCCATAATAACTGAGATCAAGTTCTCCTATAAGTCAGTATAAGTCGAACGATCTCAAGCGGTCCTGCTCAATACACACAAGTGCACTAATGTGATTCTATGGCCAAGACAAGCTAATACCAAACCACACTACAACCATCCCAATAGAGAGTCCCCGTCTATCTCGGTTGTGAGCATCTGTTTATACTTTATAAGGAAACCGATAATATGATCTTCCGCGTGTTGTAGCACAACATATTATCTACAGTATAAAGTAAATGGACAATTGCATCGTGCATATAAATAAATTATAAGATGCAATCATTTGATCATATGATTCTCATTTCAAATAAATTGTTATAAGATTGTTCATACAAAAAAGCTATACTTTTAGTATACAATCCAACATGAGCATCATGATGAATAAAATGAGCATCATGATGAAGAAAATGAGCGTCATGATAAAGAAAATATGCATCATGATGAGAAAATATGCATCATGATGTAGAAAATGAGCATCATGATGAAGAAAATATGCATCATGATTTATAAAATGAGCATCATGATGAAGAAAATATGCATCATAACGAAGAAAATATGCATCATGATGAAGAAAATATGCATCAAGATGAAGAAAATGAGCATCATGATACTGAAAATGAGCATCATGATAAAGAAAATATGCATCATGATGAAGGAAATGAGTACCGTGGTGGAGGAAATGAGCATCATGATAAAGAAAATAAGCATCATGATAAAGAAAATATGCATCATGATGAAGAAAATTGGCATCATGATGAAGAAAATGAGCAACATGATGACGGAAATATGCATCACGATGAAGTAAATGATCATCATAATGAAGAAAATATGCATCATGATGAGAAAATATGCATCATGATGAAGAAAATGAGTATCATGATGAAGGAAATGAGCATCATGATGAAGGAAATGAGGGAAATGAGGATCATGATGGAGGAAATAAACATCATGATGAAGAAAAGGAGAATCATGATAATATACATCATGATGAAGAAAATAGGCATCATGATGAAAACAATATGCATCATGATGAAGAAAATGAGCATCATGAAGAAGAAAATATGCATCATGATGAAGAAAATATGCATCATGATGAGGAAAATGAGCAACAATATGAAGGAAATGAGCATCATGATAAAGTAAATGAGCATCATGATGAAGAAAATATGCATCATGATGAAGAAATGAGCATCATGATGAAAAAAATAAGCATCATGATGAAGAAAATATGCATCATGTTGAAGAAAATATGCATCATAATGAAGGAAATGAGCATCATGATGAAGGAAATAAGCATCACGATGAAGAAAATGAGAATCATGATGAAGCAAATATGTATCATGATGAAGACTGTATGCATCATGATGAAGAAAAATATGCATCAAGATGAAGAAAATGAGCATCATGATGAAGAATATGAGCATCATGATGAAGAAAATATGCATCATTATGAAGAAAATGAGCATCATGATGTAGGAAATGATCATCATGATTAAGGAAATGAGAATCACGTTGAAGGAAATGAGCATCATGATGAAGAAAATGAGCATCATGATGATGAAAATATGCATCATGATGAGTAAAATATGTGTCAAGATGAATAAAATGAGCATCATGATGAAGAAAATGAGCATCATGATGAAGAAAATATGCATCATGATGAAGGAAATGAACATCATGATGAAGGAAATGAGCATCACTGTGAAGGAAATGAGCATCACGATGAATAAAATGAGCATCATAATAAGGAAAATATGCATCATGATGAAGAAAATATGCATCAAGATGAAGAAAATGAGCATCCTGATGAAGAAAATGAGTGTCATGATGAAGAAAACATGCATCATGATGAAGAAAACGAGCATTAAGATGAAGAAAATGAGCGTCATGATAAAGAAAATATGCATCATGATGAGAAAATATGCATCATGATGTAGAAAATGGGCATCATGATGAAGAAAATATGCATCATGATTTATAAAATGAGCATCATGATTAAGAAAATATGCAACATGACGAAGAAAATATGCATCATGATGAAGAAAATATGCATTAAGATGAAGAAAATGAGCATCATGATAAAGAAAATGAGCATCATGATAAAGAAAATATGAATCATGATGAAGGAAATGAGCATCGTGGTGGAAATGAGCATCATGATAAAAAAAATAAGCATCATGATAAAGAAAATATGCATCATGATGAAGAAAATTGGCATCATGATGAAGAAAATAAACATAATGATGACGAATATATGCATCACGATGAAGTAAATGATCATCGTAATGAAGAAATATGCCTCATGATGAAGAAAATGAGTATCATGATGAAGGAAATGAGCATAATGATGAAGGAAATGAGGGAAGTAAGGATCATGATGAAGGAAATAAACATCATAATGAAGAAAATGAGAATCATGATGAAGAAAATATGCATCATGATGAAGAAAATAGGCATCATGATGAAAACAATATGCATCATGATGAAGAAAATATGCATTATGATGAAGTAAATGAGCATCATAATGAAGAAAATGAGCATCATGATGAAAAATATAAGCATCATGATGAAGAAAATATGCATCATGTTGAAGAAAATATGCATCATGATGAAGGAAATGTGCATCATGATGAAGGAAATGAGCAATACGATGAAGAAAATGAGAATAATGATGATTAAAAATATGCATCATGATGAATAAAATATGTATCGAGATGAAGAAAATGAGCATCATGATGAAGAAAATGAGCATCATGATGAAGAAAATATGCATCATGATGAAGGAAATGAACATCATGATGAAGGAAATGAGCATCACTATGAAGGAAATGAGCATCACGATGAATATAATGAGCATCATGATAAAGAAAATATGCATCATGTTGAAGAAAATATGCATCAAGATGAAGAAAATGAGCATCATGATGAAGAAAATGAGCGTCATGATGAAGAAAACATGCATCATGATGAAGAAAACGAGCATCACGATTAAGAAAATGAGTATCACGATGAAGAAAATATGGATCATGATGAAAAAAATATGCATCATGATTAAGAAAATGAGCATCATGATGAAGAAAATGAGCATCATGATGAAGAAAATGAGCGTCATGATAAAGAAAATATGCATCATGATGAAAAAATATGCATCATGATGTAGAAAATGAGCATCATGATGAAGAAAATATGCATCATGATTTATAAAATGAGCATCATGATGAAGAAAATATGCATCATGACGAAGAAAATATGCATAATGATGAAGAAAATATGCAACAAGATGAAGAAAATGAACATCATGATAAAGAAAATGAGCATTATGATAAAGAAAATATGTATCATGATGAAGGAAATGAGCATCGTGGTGGTGGAAATGAGCATCATGATAAAGAAAATATGCATCTTGATGAAGAAAATGAATAACACGATGACGGAAATATGCATCACGATGAAGTAAATGATCATCGTAATGAAAATAATATGTATCATGATGAAGAAATATGCATCATGATGAAGAAAATGAGTATCATGATGAAGGAAATGAGCATCATGATGAAGGAAATGAGGGAAATGAGGATCATGATGAAGGAAATAAACATCATGATGAAGAAAATGAGAATTATGATAATATGCGTCATGATGAAGGAAATAGGCATCATGATGAAAACAATATGCATCATGATGAATAAAATGAGCATCATGAAGAAGAAAATATGCATCATGATGAAGAAAATATGCATCATGATGAAGAAAATGAGCAACAATATGAAGGAAATGAGCATCATGATAAAGTAAATGAACATCATGATGAAGAAAATATGCATCATGATGAAAAAATGAGCATCATGATGAAAAAAATAAGCATCATGATGAAGAAAATATGTATCATGTTGAAGAAAATATGCATCATAATGAAGGAAATGAGCATCATGATGAAGGAAATAAGCATCACGATGAAGAAAATGAGAATCATGATGAAGAAAATATGCATCATGATGAAGACTGTATGCATCATGATGAAGAAAAATATGCATCAAGATGAAGAAAATGAGCATCATGATGAAGAAAATGAGCATCATGATGAAGAAAATATGCATCATTATGAAGAAAATGAGCATCATGATGTAGGAAATGATCATCATGATTAAGGAAATGAGAATAACGTTGAAGGAAATGAGCATCACGATGAAGAAAATGAGCATCATGATGATGAAAATATGCATCATGATGAGTAAAATATGTATCAAGATGAATAAAATGAGCATCATGATGAAGAAAATGAGCATCATGATGAAGAAAATATGCATCATGATGAAGGAAATGAACATCATGAAGAAAGAAATGAGCATCACTAAAAAGGAAATGAGCATCATGATGAATAAAATGAGCATCATGATAAAGAAAATATGCATCATGATGAAGAAAATATGCATCAAGATGAAGAAAATGAGCATCATGATGAAGAAAATGAGTGTCATGATGAAGAAAACATGCA
Source organism: Pogostemon cablin (assembly GCA_023678885.1). NCBI lineage: Eukaryota > Viridiplantae > Streptophyta > Magnoliopsida > Lamiales > Lamiaceae > Pogostemon > Pogostemon cablin. Next base: position 4,360,598 of record CM043006.1, read on the forward strand.
TCATGATGATGAAAACGAGCATCATGATGAAGTAAATGAGCATCACGATGAAGGAAATGAACATCATGATGAAGAAAATATGGATCATGATGAAGAAACTATCCATCATGGGCATCATGATGAAGAAAATGAGCATCATGATGAAGAAAATGTGCGTCATTATAAAGAAAATATGCATCATGATGAGAAAATATGCATCATGATTTATAAAATGAGAATCATGATGAAGAAAATATGCATCATGACGAAGAAAATATGCATCATGATGAAGAAAATATGCATCAAGATGAAGAAAATGAGCATCATGATAAAGAAAATGAGGATCATGATAAAAAAATATGAATCATGATGAAGGAAATAAGCATCGTGGTGGAGGAAATTAACATCATGATAAAGAAAATAAGCATCATGATAAAGAAAATATGCATCATGATGAAGAAAATTGGCATCATGATGTAGAAAATGAACAACATGATGACGGAAATATGCATCACGATGAAGTAAATGATCATCGTAATGAAGAAAATATGCATCATGATGAAGAAAATGAGTATCATGATGAAGGAAATGAGCATCATAATGAAGGAAATGAGGGAAATGAGGATCATGATGAAGGAAATAAACATCATGATGAAGAAAATGAGAATCATGATGAAGAAAATATGCATCATGATGAAGAAAATAGGCATCATGATGAAAACAATATGCATCATGATGAAGAAAATATGCATTATGATGAAGTAAATGAGCATCACGATGAAGAAAATGAGCATCGTGATGAAAAAAATAAGCATCATGATGAAGAAAATATGCATCATGTTGAAGAAAATATGCATCATGATGAAGGAAATGAGCATCATGATGAAGGAAATAAGCATCACGATGAACAAAATAAGAATCATGATGAAGCAAATATGCATCATGATGAAGACTATATGCATCATGATGAAGAAAAATATGCATCAAGATGAAGAAAATGAGCATCATGATGAAGAATATGAGCATCATGATAAAGAAATATGCATCATTATGAAGAAAATGAGCATCATGATGTAGGAAATGATCATCATGATGAACGAAATGAGAATCACGTTGAAGGAAATGAGCATCACGATGAAGAAAATGAGCATCATGATGATGAAAATATGCATCATAATGAATAAAATATGTATCGAGATGAAGAAAATGAGCATCATGATGAAGAAAATGAGCATCATGATGAAGAAAATATGCATCATGATGAAGGAAATGAACATCATGATGAAGGAAATGAGCATCACTATGAAGGAAATGAGCATCACGATGAATAAAATGAGCATCATGATAAAGAAAATGCGCATCATGATGAAGAAAATATGCATCAAGATGAAGAAAATGAGCATCATGATGAAGAAAATAAGCGTCATGATGAAGAAAAATGTATCATGATGAAGAAAACGAGCATCACGGTGAAGAAAATGAGTATCACGATGAAGAAAATATGGATCATGACGAAGAAAATATGTATCATGATTAAGAAAATGAGCATCATGATGAAGAAAATGAGCATCATGATGAAGAAAATATGTATCGAGATGAAGAAAATGAGCATCAGGATGAAGAAAATGAGCATCATGGTGGAGGAAATGAGCACCATGATAAAGAAAATAAGCATCATGAAATAGAAAATATGCATCATGATGAAGAAAATTAGCATCATGATGGAGAAAATGAGCAACATGATGACGGAAATATGCATCACGATGAAGTAAATGATCATCATAATGAAGAAAATATGCATCATGATGAAGAAAATAAACAACATGATGAAGAAAATGAGTATCATGAGGAAGGAAATGAGCATCATGATGAAGGAAATGAGGGAAATGAGGATCATGATGAAGGAAATAAACATCATGATGTAGAAAATGAGAATCATGATGAAGAAAATATGCATCATGATGAAGAAAATAGGCATCGTGATGAAAACAATATGCATCATGATGAAGAAAATGAGCATCATGAAGAAGAAAATATGCATCATGATGAAGAAAATATGCATCATGATGAAAATAATGAGCATCAATATGAAGGAAATGAGCATCATGATAAAGTAAATGAGCATCATGATGAATAAAATGAGCATCGTGATGAAAAAAATAATCATCATGATGAAGAAAATATGCATCATGTTGAAGAAAATATGCATCATAATGAAGAAAATGAGCATCATGATGAAGGAAATGAGCATCATGATGAAGAAAATGAGAATCATGATGAAGCAAATATGCATCATGGTGAAGACTGTATGCATCATGATAAAGAAAAATATGCATCAAGATGATGAAAATGAACATCATGATGAAGAATATGAGCATCATGATGAAGAAAATATGCATCATTATGAAGAAAATGAGCATCATGATGTAGGAAATGATCATCATGATGAAGGAAATGAGAATCACGTTGAAGGAAATGAGCATCATGATAAATAAAATGAGCATCATGATAAAGAAAATATACATCATGATGAAGGAAATGAGAATCGTGGTGGAGGAAATGAGCATCATGATAAAGAAAATAATCATCATGATAAAGAAAATATGCATCAAGATGAAGAAAATTGGCATCATGATGAAGAAAATGAGCAAGATGATGATGGAAATATGTATCACGATGAAGTAAATGATTATCATAATGAAGAAAATATGCATCATGATGAAGAAAATATGCATCATGATGAAGAAAATGAGTATCATGACGAAAGAATGAGCATCATGATGACGGAAATGAGGGAAATGAGTATCATGACGAAGGAAATAAACATCATGATGAAGAAAATGAGAATCATGATGAAGAAAATATGTATCATGATGAAGAAAATAGGCATCATGATGAAAACAATATGCATCATGATGAAAAAAATGAGCATCATGAAGAAGAAAATGTGCATCATGATGAAGAAAATATGCATTATGATGAAGAAAATGAGTATCATGATGAAGAAAATATACATCATGATGAATAAAATGAGCATCAATATGAAGGAAATGAGCATCATGATGAAGAAAATATGCATCATGATGAAGAAAATGAGCATCATGATTAAAAAAAAAGCATCATGATGAAGAAAATATGCATCATGATGAAGAAAATGCATCATGATGAAGGAAATGAGCATCATGATGAAGGAAATGAGCATCATGATGAAAAAAATGTGCACCATAATGAAGAAAATGAGCATCATGACGAAGAAATTATGCATCATGATGAAGGAAATGAGCACCATAATAAAGGAAATAAGCACCATGATGAAGAAAATGTGCATCGTGATGAAGAAAATGAGCATCATGATGAAGAAAATATGCATCATTATGAAGAAAATGAGCATCATGATAAAGAAAATGAACATCATGATGAAGGAAATGAGCATCATGATGAAGGAAATGAGCATCATGATGAAGAAAATATGCATCAAGATGAAGAAAATTAGCCTCATGATGAAGAAAATGAGCATCATGATAAAGAAAACATGCATAATGATGTAGAAAATGAGCATCATGATGAAGTAAATGAGCATCACGATGAAGGAAATGAGCATCACGATGAAGAAAGTGAGCATCATTAAGAAGAAAACGAGCGTCATGATTAAAAAAATATGCATCATGATGAGAAAATTTACATCATGATATAGAAAATGAACATCATGATGAAGAAAATATCCATCATGATGAATAAAATGAGCATCATGAAGAAGAAAATGAGCATCATGATGAAGAAAATGTGTTTTATGATGAAGAAAATGAGCATAATGATGAAGGAAATTAGCATCACGATGAAGGAAATGAGCATCATGATAAAGAAAATATGCATCATGATGAAGAAAATGAGCATCATGATGAAGAAAATGTACACCATGATGAAGGAAATGTGCACCATGATGAAGAAAATGAGCACCATGACGAAGAAAATGAGGATCACGTTGAAGGAAATGAGCATCACGATGAAAAAAATGAGCATCATGATGAAGCAAATATGCATATTGATGAAGAAAATATGGATCAAGATGAAGAAAATGAGCATCATGATGAAGAAAATATGCATCATTATGAAGAAAATGAGCATCATGATGAAGGAAATGATCATCATGATGAAGGAAATGAGAATCACGATGAAGAAAACATGCATTGTGATGATGTAAACGAGCATCATGATGAAGTAAATGAGCATCACGATTAAGGTAATCAGCATTACGATGAAGAAAATGAGCATCACGATGAAGAAAATATGGATCATGATGAAGAAAATATGCATCATGATTAAGAAAATGAGCATCATGATGAAGAAAATGAGTATCATGATAAAGAAAATATGCATCATAATGAAGAAAGCGAGCATCATGATGAAGAAAATGAGCGTCATTATTAATAAAATATGCATCATGATGAGAAATATGCATCATGTATAGAAAATGAGCATCATGATGAAGAAAATATACATCATGATGGATAAAATGAGTTTCAAGATGAATGAAAAGAGCATCATGATGAAGAAAATATTCATCTTGATGAAGAAAATATGCATCATGATGAAGAAAATATGCATCAAGATGAAGAAAATGAATATCATAATGAAGAAAATGAGCATCATGATGAAGAAAATGTGTATCATGATGAAAGAAATGAGCATCATGGTTAATGAAATGAGCATCATGATGAAGAAAATGAGCATTATGATGACGGAAATATGCATCACGATGAAGTAAATGAGCATCACGATGAAGAAAATAAGCATCATGATGAAGAAAATATGCATCATGATGAAGAAAATTAGCATCATGATATAGGAAAAAGGGAAATGAGGTTCTTGATGAGGGAAATGAGCATTATGATGAAGAAAATTAGAATTATGATGAAGAAAATATGCATCATGATGAAGAAAATATGCATCATGATGAAAACAATATTCATCATGATTAAGAAAATGAGCATCATGAAGAAGAAAATGAGCATCATGAAGAAGAAATTATGCATCATGATGAAGAAAATGAGCATCATGATGAAGAAAATATGCATCATGATGAAAGAAATGAGCATCATGATGAATGAAATGAGCATCATGATGAAGAAAATGAGCATTATGATGACGGAAATATGCATCATGATGAATAAAATGAGCATCATGATGAAGGAAATGATGGAAATGAGGTTCATGATGAGGGAAATGAGCATTATGATGAAGAAAATTAGAATCATGATGAAGAAAATATGCATCATGATGAAAACAATATTCATCATGATTAAGAAAATGAGCATCATGAAGAAGAAAATATGCATCATGATGAAGAAAATGAGCATCATGATGAAGAAAATATGCATCATGATGAATAAAATGAGCATCAAGATGAAGGAAATGAGCATCATGATAATGTAAATGAGCATCATGATGCACAAAATATGCATTATGATGAAGAAAATGAGCATCATGATGAAGGAAATGAGCATCATGATAAAGTAAATGAGCATCATGATGAATAAAATATGTATCATGATGAAGAAAATGAGCATCATGATTAAAATTTGAGCATCATGATGAAGAAAATATGCATCATGATAAAGGAAATGAGCATCATGATGAAGGAATTGAGCATTATGATGAAGGAATGAGCATCACGATGAAGGAAATAAGGGAAATGAGGATCATGACGAAGGAAATAAACATCATGATGAAGAAAATGAGAATCATGATGAAGAAAATATGTATCATGATGAAGAAAATAGGCATCATGATGAAAACAATATGCATCATGATGAAAAAAATGAGCATTATGAAGAAGAAAATGTGCATCATGATGAAGAAAATATGCATTATGATTAAGAAAATGAGTATCATGATGAAGAAAGTATACATCATGATGAATAAAATGAGCATCAATATGAAGGAAATGAGCATCATGATAAAGTAAATAAGCATCATGATGAAGAAAATATGCATCATGATGAAGAAAATGAGCATCATGATTAAAAAAAAGCATCATGATGAAGAAAATATGCATCATGATGAAGAAAATATGCATCATGATGAAGGAAATGAGCATCATGATGAAGGAAATGAGCATCATGATGAAGAAAATGTGCACCATGATGAAGAAAATGAGCATCATGACGAAGAAATTATGCATCATGATGAAGGAAATGAGCACCATAATAAAGGAAATAAGCACCATGATGAAGAAAATGAGCACCATGATGAAGAAAATGTGCATCGTGATGAAGAAAATGAGCATCATGATGAGGAAAATATGCATCATTATGAAGAAAATGAGCATCATGATAAAGAAAATGAACATCATGATGAAGGAAATGAGCATCATGATGAAGGAAATGAGCATCATGATAAAGAAAACGAGCATAATGATGAAGAAAATGAGCATCATGATGAAGTAAATGAGCATCACGATGAAGGAAATGAGCATCACGATGAAGAAAGTGAGCATCATTAAGAAGAAAACGAGCGTCATGATTAAAAAAATATGCATCATGATGAGAAAATTTACATCATGATATAGAAAATGAACATCATGATGAAGAAAATATCCATCATGATGAATAAAATGAGCATCATGAAGAAGAAAATGAGCATCATGATGAAGAAAATGTGTTTTATGATGAAGAAAATGAGCATAATGATGAAGGAAATTAGCATCACGATGAAGGAAATGAGCATCATGATAAAGAAAATATGCATCATGATGAAGAAAATGAGCATCATGATGAAGAAAATGTACACCATGATGAAGGAAATGTGCACCATGATGAAGAAAATGAGCACCATGACGAAGAAAATGAGGATCACGTTGAAGGAAATGAGCATCACGATGAAAAAAATGAGCATCATGATGAAGCAAATATGCATATTGATGAAGAAAATATGGATCAAGATGAAGAAAATGAGCATCATGATGAAGAAAATATGCATCATTATGAAGAAAATGAGCATCATGATGAAGGAAATGATCATCATGATGAAGGAAATGAGAATCACGATGAAGAAAACATGCATTGTGATGATGTAAACGAGCATCATGATGAAGTAAATGAGCATCACGATTAAGGTAATCAGCATTACGATGAAGAAAATGAGCATCACGATGAAGAAAATATGGATCATGATGAAGAAAATATGCATCATGATTAAGAAAATGAGCATCATGATGAAGAAAATGAGTATCATGATAAAGAAAATATGCATCATAATGAAGAAAGCGAGCATCATGATGAAGAAAATGAGCGTCATTATTAATAAAATATGCATCATGATGAGAAATATGCATCATGTATAGAAAATGAGCATCATGATGAAGAAAATATACATCATGATGGATAAAATGAGTTTCAAGATGAATGAAAAGAGCATCATGATGAAGAAAATATTCATCTTGATGAAGAAAATATGCATCATGATGAAGAAAATATGCATCAAGATGAAGAAAATGAATATCATAATGAAGAAAATGAGCATCATGATGAAGAAAATGTGTATCATGATGAAAGAAATGAGCATCATGGTTAATGAAATGAGCATCATGATGAAGAAAATGAGCATTATGATGACGGAAATATGCATCACGATGAAGTAAATGAGCATCACGATGAAGAAAATAAGCATCATGATGAAGAAAATATGCATCATGATGAAGAAAATTAGCATCATGATATAGGAAAAAGGGAAATGAGGTTCTTGATGAGGGAAATGAGCATTATGATGAAGAAAATTAGAATTATGATGAAGAAAATATGCATCATGATGAAGAAAATATGCATCATGATGAAAACAATATTCATCATGATTAAGAAAATGAGCATCATGAAGAAGAAAATGAGCATCATGAAGAAGAAATTATGCATCATGATGAAGAAAATGAGCATCATGATGAAGAAAATATGCATCATGATGAAAGAAATGAGCATCATGATGAATGAAATGAGCATCATGATGAAGAAAATGAGCATTATGATGACGGAAATATGCATCATGATGAATAAAATGAGCATCATGATGAAGGAAATGATGGAAATGAGGTTCATGATGAGGGAAATGAGCATTATGATGAAGAAAATTAGAATCATGATGAAGAAAATATGCATCATGATGAAAACAATATTCATCATGATTAAGAAAATGAGCATCATGAAGAAGAAAATATGCATCATGATGAAGAAAATGAGCATCATGATGAAGAAAATATGCATCATGATGAATAAAATGAGCATCAAGATGAAGGAAATGAGCATCATGATAATGTAAATGAGCATCATGATGCACAAAATATGCATTATGATGAAGAAAATGAGCATCATGATGAAGGAAATGAGCATCATGATAAAGTAAATGAGCATCATGATGAATAAAATATGTATCATGATGAAGAAAATGAGCATCATGATTAAAATTTGAGCATCATGATGAAGAAAATATGCATCATGATAAAGGAAATGAGCATCATGATGAAGGAATTGAGCATTATGATGAAGGAATGAGCATCACGATGAAGGAAATAAGGGAAATGAGGATCATGACGAAGGAAATAAACATCATGATGAAGAAAATGAGAATCATGATGAAGAAAATATGTATCATGATGAAGAAAATAGGCATCATGATGAAAACAATATGCATCATGATGAAAAAAATGAGCATTATGAAGAAGAAAATGTGCATCATGATGAAGAAAATATGCATTATGATTAAGAAAATGAGTATCATGATGAAGAAAGTATACATCATGATGAATAAAATGAGCATCAATATGAAGGAAATGAGCATCATGATAAAGTAAATAAGCATCATGATGAAGAAAATATGCATCATGATGAAGAAAATGAGCATCATGATTAAAAAAAAGCATCATGATGAAGAAAATATGCATCATGATGAAGAAAATATGCATCATGATGAAGGAAATGAGCATCATGATGAAGGAAATGAGCATCATGATGAAGAAAATGTGCACCATGATGAAGAAAATGAGCATCATGACGAAGAAATTATGCATCATGATGAAGGAAATGAGCACCATAATAAAGGAAATAAGCACCATGATGAAGAAAATGAGCACCATGATGAAGAAAATGTGCATCGTGATGAAGAAAATGAGCATCATGATGAGGAAAATATTCATCATTATGAAGAAAATGAGCATCATGATAAAGAAAATGAACATCATGATGAAGGAAATGAGCATCATGATGAAGGAAATGAGCATCATGATGAAGAAAATATACATCAAGATGAAGAAAATTAGCATCATGATGTAGAAAATGAGCATCATGATAAAGAAAACGAGCATAATGATGAAGAAAATGAGCATCATGATGAAGTAAATGAGCATCACGATGAAGGAAATGAGCATCACGATGAAGAAAGTGAGCATCATTAAGAAGAAAACGAGCGTCATGATTAAAAAAATATGCATCATGATGAGAAAATTTACATCATGATATAGAAAATGAACATCATGATGAAGAAAATATCCATCATGATGAATAAAATGAGCATCATGAAGAAGAAAATGAGCATCATGATGAAGAAAATGTGTTTTATGATGAAGAAAATGAGCATAATGATGAAGGAAATTAGCATCACGATGAAGGAAATGAGCATCATGATAAAGAAAATATGCATCATGATGAAGAAAATGAGCATCATGATGAAGAAAATGTACACCATGATGAAGGAAATGTGCACCATGATGAAGAAAATGAGCACCATGACGAAGAAAATGAGGATCACGTTGAAGGAAATGAGCATCACGATGAAAAAAATGAGCATCATGATGAAGCAAATATGCATATTGATGAAGAAAATATGGATCAAGATGAAGAAAATGAGCATCATGATGAAGAAAATATGCATCATTATGAAGAAAATGAGCATCATGATGAAGGAAATGATCATCATGATGAAGGAAATGAGAATCACGATGAAGAAAACATGCATTGTGATGATGTAAACGAGCATCATGATGAAGTAAATGAGCATCACGATTAAGGTAATCAGCATTACGATGAAGAAAATGAGCATCACGATGAAGAAAATATGGATCATGATGAAGAAAATATGCATCATGATTAAGAAAATGAGCATCATGATGAAGAAAATGAGTATCATGATAAAGAAAATATGCATCATAATGAAGAAAGCGAGCATCATGATGAAGAAAATGAGCGTCATTATTAATAAAATATGCATCATGATGAGAAATATGCATCATGTATAGAAAATGAGCATCATGATGAAGAAAATATACATCATGATGGATAAAATGAGTTTCAAGATGAATGAAAAGAGCATCATGATGAAGAAAATATTCATCTTGATGAAGAAAATATGCATCATGATGAAGAAAATATGCATCAAGATGAAGAAAATGAATATCATAATGAAGAAAATGAGCATCATGATGAAGAAAATGTGTATCATGATGAAAGAAATGAGCATCATGGTTAATGAAATGAGCATCATGATGAAGAAAATGAGCATTATGATGACGGAAATATGCATCACGATGAAGTAAATGAGCATCACGATGAAGAAAATAAGCATCATGATGAAGAAAATATGCATCATGATGAAGAAAATTAGCATCATGATATAGGAAAAAGGGAAATGAGGTTCTTGATGAGGGAAATGAGCATTATGATGAAGAAAATTAGAATTATGATGAAGAAAATATGCATCATGATGAAGAAAATATGCATCATGATGAAAACAATATTCATCATGATTAAGAAAATGAGCATCATGAAGAAGAAAATGAGCATCATGAAGAAGAAATTATGCATCATGATGAAGAAAATGAGCATCATGATGAAGAAAATATGCATCATGATGAAAGAAATGAGCATCATGATGAATGAAATGAGCATCATGATGAAGAAAATGAGCATTATGATGACGGAAATATGCATCATGATGAATAAAATGAGCATCATGATGAAGGAAATGATGGAAATGAGGTTCATGATGAGGGAAATGAGCATTATGATGAAGAAAATTAGAATCATGATGAAGAAAATATGCATCATGATGAAAACAATATTCATCATGATTAAGAAAATGAGCATCATGAAGAAGAAAATATGCATCATGATGAAGAAAATGAGCATCATGATGAAGAAAATATGCATCATGATGAATAAAATGAGCATCAAGATGAAGGAAATGAGCATCATGATAATGTAAATGAGCATCATGATGCTCAAAATATGCATTATGATGAAGAAAATGAGCATCATGATGAAGGAAATGAGCATCATGATAAAGTAAATGAGCATCATGATGAATAAAATATGTATCATGATGAAGAAAATGAGCATCATGGTTAAAATTTGAGCATCATGATGAAGAAAATATGCATCATGATAAAGGAAATGAGCATCATGATGAAGGAATTGAGCATTATGATGAAGGAATGAGCATCACGATGAAGGAAATAAGGGAAATGAGGATCATGACGAAGGAAATAAACATCATGATGAAGAAAATGAGAATCATGATGAAGAAAATATGTATCATGATGAAGAAAATAGGCATCATGATGAAAACAATATGCATCATGATGAAAAAAATGAGCATTATGAAGAAGAAAATGTGCATCATGATGAAGAAAATATGCATTATGATTAAGAAAATGAGTATCATGATGAAGAAAGTATACATCATGATGAATAAAATGAGCATCAATATGAAGGAAATGAGCATCATGATAAAGTAAATAAGCATCATGATGAAGAAAATATGCATCATGATGAAGAAAATGAGCATCATGATTAAAAAAAAGCATCATGATGAAGAAAATATGCATCATGATGAAGAAAATATGCATCATGATGAAGGAAATGAGCATCATGATGAAGGAAATGAGCATCATGATGAAGAAAATGTGCACCATGATGAAGAAAATGAGCATCATGACGAAGAAATTATGCATCATGATGAAGGAAATGAGCACCATAATAAAGGAAATAAGCACCATGATGAAGAAAATGAGCACCATGATGAAGAAAATGTGCATCGTGATGAAGAAAATGAGCATCATGATGAGGAAAATATGCATCATTATGAAGAAAATGAGCATCATGATAAAGAAAATGAACATCATGATGAAGGAAATGAGCATCATGATGAAGGAAATGAGCATCATGATGAAGAAAATATGCATCAAGATGAAGAAAATTAGCATCATGATGTAGAAAATGAGCATCATGATAAAGAAAACATGCATAATGATGAAGAAAATGAGCATCATGATGAAGTAAATGAGCATCACAATGAAGGAAATGAGCATCACGATGAAGAAAGTGAGCATCATGAAGAAGAAAATGAGCGTCATGATTAAAAAAATATGCATCATGATGAGAAAAATTACATCATGATATAGAAAATGAACATCATGATGAAGAAAATATGCATCATGATGAATAAAATGAGCATCATGATGAAGAAAATGAGCATAATGATGAAGAAAATGTGTTTTATGATGAAGAAAATGAGCATAATGATGAAAGAAATTAGCATCACGATGAAGGAAATGAGCATCATGATGAAGAAAATATGCATCATGATGAAGAAAATGAGCATCATGATGAAGAAAATGTGCACCATGATGAAGGAAATGTGCACCATGATGAAGAAAATGAGCACCATGACGAAGAAAATGAGGATCACGTTGAAGGAAATGAGCATCACGATGAAGAAAATGAACATCAGATGATGCAAATATGCATCTTGATGAAGAAAATATGCATCAAGATGAAGAAAATGAGCATCATAATGAAGAAAATATGCATCATTATGAAGAAAATGAGCATCATGATGAAGGAAATGATCATCATGATGAAGGAAATGAGAATCACGATGAAGAAAACATGCATTGTGATGATGTAAACGAGTACCATGATGAAGTAAATGAGCATCACTATTAAGGTAATGAACATTACGATGAAGAAAATGAGCATCACGATGAAGAAAATATGGATCATGATGAAGAAAATATGCATCATGATTAAGAAAATGAGCATCATGATGAAGAAAATGAGCATCATGATAAAGAAAATATGCATCATAATGATGAAAGCGAGCATCATGATGAAGAAAATGAGCGTCATTATAAAGAAAATATGCATCATGAAGAGAAATATGCATCATGATATAGAAAATGAGCATCATGATGAAGAAAATATACATCATGATGGATAAAATGAGTTTCAAGATGAATGAAAAGAGCATCATGACGAAGAAAATATGCATCTTGATGAAGAAAATATGCATCATAATGAAGAAAATATGCATCAAGATGAAGAAAATGAACATCATAATGAAGAAAATGAGCATCATGATGAAGAAAATATGCATCATGATGAAAGAAATGAGCATCATGGTGAATGAAATGAGCATCATGATGAAGAAAATGAGCATTATGATGACAGAAATATGCATCACGATGAAGTAAATGAGCATCACGATGAAGAAAATAAGCATCATGATGAACAAAATATGCATCATGATGAAGAAAATATGCATCATGATGAAGAAAATGAGCATCATGATATAGGAAAAGAGGGAAATGAGGTTCATGATGAGGGAAATGAGCATTATGATGAAGAAAATTAGAATCATGATGAAGAAAATATGCATCATGATGAAGAAAATATGCATCGTGATGAGAACAATATTCATCATGATTAAGAAAATGAGCATCATGAAGAAGAAAATGAGCATCATGAAGAAGAAATTATGCATCATGATAAAGAAAATGAGCATCATGATGAAGAAAATATGCATCATGATGAAAGAAATGAGCATCATGGTGAATTAAATGAGCATCATGATGAAGAAAATGAGCATTATGATGACGAAAATATGCATCATGATGAATAAAATGAGCAACATGATGAAGGAAATGAGGGAAATGAGGTTCATGATGAGGGAAATGAGCATTATGATGAAGAAAATTAGAATCATGATGAAGAAAATATGCATCATGATGAAAACAATATTCATCATGATTAAGAAAATGAGCATCATGAAGAAGAAAATAAGCATCATGAAGAAGAAAATATGCATCATGATGAAGAAAATGAGCATCATGATGAAGAAAATATGCATCATGATGAATAAAATGAGCATCAAAATGAAGGAAATGAGCATTATGATGAAGGAAATGAACATTATGATGAAGGAAATGAGCTTCACGATGAAGGAAATGAGCATCACGATAAAGAAAATGAGTATCATGATGAAGAAAATATGCATGATGATGAAGAAAATACGCATCAAGATGAAGAAAATGAGTCTCATGATGAAGAAAATGAGAATCATGATGAAGAAAACATGCATAATGATGAAGAAAATGAGCATCATGATGAAGTAAATGAGCATCACGATGAAGGAAATGAGCATCACGATGAAGAAAATGTGCACACGATTAAGAAAATATGGATCATGATGAAGAAAATATGCATCATGATTAAGAAAATGAGCATCATGATGAAGAAAATATGCTTCTTGATGAAGAAAATGTCCATCATGTGGAAGAAAATGAGCATCATGATGAAGAAAATATTCTTCATTATGAAGAAAGTGATCATCATGAAGAAGAAAATGAGCGTTATGATAAAGAAAATATGCATCATGATGAGAAAATATGCACCATGATGTAGAAAATTAGCATCATGATGAAGAAAATGTGCATCATGATGAATAAAATTAGCATCAAGATGAAGGAAATGAGCATCATAACGAAGAAAATATGCATCATGATGAAGAAAATGAGCATCATGATGAAGAAAATGTGTGTTATAATGAAGAAAATTTGCATAATGATGAAGGAAATGAGCATCACGATGAAGGAAATGAGCATCATGATGAAGAAAATATGCATCATGATGATGAAAATGAGCATCATGATGAAAAAATGAGCACCATGATGAAGGAAATGTGCACCATGATGAAGAGAGCACCATGATGAAGAAAATGATAATCATATTGAAGGAAATGAGCATCACGATGAAGAAAATGAACATAAATATGAAGCAAATATGCATCATGATGAAGAAAATATGCATCAAGATGAAGAAAATGAGCATCATGATGAAGAAAATGAGCATTATGATGAAGAAAATATGCATCATTATGAAGAAAATGAGCATCATGATGAAGAAAATGATCATCATTATGAAGAAAATGAGAATCACGTTGAAGGAAATGAGCATCACGATGAAGAAAATGAGCATCATGATGAAGAAAATGAGCATCATGATGAAGAAAATATGCATCATGATGAAGAAAATATGCATCAAGATAAAGAAAATGAGTATCATGATGAAGAAAATGAGCATCATGATTAAGAAAGTATGCATCATGATAAAGGAAATGAGCATCATGATGAAGGAAATGAGCATCATGATGAAGAAAATATGGATCATGTTGAAAAAAATAAGCATTATGATGAAGAAAATATGCATCATGATGAAGAAAATTGACATCATGATGAAGAAAATGAGCATCATGATGACGGAAATGAGCATCATGATGAAGAAAATATGCATCATGTTGAAGAAAATCAGCATCATGATGAAGAAAATATGCATCATAATGAATAAAATTGGCACCATGATGAAGAAAATGAGCATCTTGATGAAGGAAATGAGGGAAATGAGGTTCATGATGAGGGAAATGAGCATTTTGATGAAGAAAATTAGAATCATGATGAAGAAAATATGCATCATGATGAAGAAAATATGCATCATGATGAAAACAATATGCATCATGATGAAGAAAATGAGCATCATGATGAAGAAAATATGCATCATGATGAATAAAATGAACATCAAGATGAAGGAAATGAGCATCATGATAATGTAAATAAGCATCATGATTAAGAAAATATGCATTATGATGAAGAAAATGAGCATCATGATGAAAGAAATCAGCATCATGATAAAGTAAATGAGCATCATGATGAAGAAAATATGCATCCTGATGAAGAAAATGAGCATCATGATTAAAATTTGAGCATCATGATGAAGAAAATATGCATCATGATAAAGGAAATGAGCGTTATGATGATGGAATTGAGCATTATGATGATGGAAATGAGCATCATGATGAAGAAAATTCGCATCATGATGAAGAAAATGAGCGTCATGATGAAGAAAATATGCATCATGATGAAGAAAATGAGCACTATGATGAAGAAAATGAGCACCATGATGAAGAAAATGTGCATCATGATGAAGGAAATGAGCATCACGATGAAGTAAATGAGCATCATGATAAAGAAAATATGCATCATGATGAGAAAATGAGCATCATGATGAAGGAAATGAGCATCATGATGATGGAAATGAGCATCATGATGAAGAAAACATGCATTGTGATTATGTAAACGAGCATCACGATGAAGTAAATGAGCATCACGATTAAGGTAATGAGCATTATGATGAAGAAAATGAGCATCACGATGAAGAAAATATGGATCATGATGAAGAAAATATGCATCATGATTAAGAAAATGAGCATCATGATGAAGAAAATGTGCATCATGATAAAGAAAATATGCATCATAATGAAGAAAGCGAGCATCATGATGAAGAAAAAGAGCGTCATGATAAAGAAAATATGCATCATGATGAGAAATATGCATCATAATATAGAAAATGAGCATCATGATGAAGAAAATATACATCATGATGGATAAAATGAGTTTCAAGATGAATGAAAAGAGCATCATGATGAAGAAAATATGCATCTTGATGAAGAAAATATGCATCATGATGAAGAAAATATGCATCAAGATGAAGAAAATGAACAACATAATGAAGAAAATGAGCATCATGATGAAGAAAATATGCATCATGATGAAAGAAATGAGCATCATGGTGAATGAAATGAGCATCATGATGAAGAAAATGAACATTATGATGCCGGAAATATGCATCACGATGAAGTAAATGAGCATCACGATGAAGAAAATAAGCATCATGATGAATAAGATATGCATCATGATGAAGAAAATATGCATCATGATGAAGAAAATGAGCATCATGATATAGGAAAATAGGGAAATGAGGTTCATGATGAGGGAAATGAGCATTATGATGAAGAAAATTAGAATCATGATGCATATTTAATATGCATCATGATGAAAACAATATTCATCATGATTAAGAAAATGAGCATCATGAAGAAGAAAATGAGCATCATGAAGAAGAAAATATGCATCATGATGAAAAAAATGAGCATCATGATGAAGAAAATATGCATCATGATGAAAGAAATGAGCATCATGGTGAATGAAATGAGCATCATGATGAAGAAAATGAGCATTATGATGACGGAAATATGCATCATGATGAATAAAATGAGTATCATGATGAAGGAAATGAGGGAAATGAGGTTCATGATGAGGGAAATGAGCATTATGATGAAGAAAATTAGAATCATGATGAAGAAAATATGCATGATGATGAAAACAATATTCATCATGATTAAGAAAATGAGCATCATGAAGAAGAAAATGAGCATCATGAAGAAGAAAATATGCGTCATGATGAAGAAAATGAGCATCATGATGTAGAAAATATGCATCATGATGAATAAAATGAGCATCAAGATGAAGGAAATGAGCATCATGATAATGTAAATGAGCATCATGATGAAGAAGATATCCATTATGATGAAGAAAATGAGCATCATGATGAAGGAAATGAGCATCATGATAAAGTAAATGAGCATCATGATGAAGAAAATATGCATCATGATGAAGAAAATGAGCATTATGATTAGAATTTGAGCATCATGATGAAGAAAATATGCATCATGATAAAGGAAATGAGCATCATGATGAAGGAATTGAGCATTATGATGAAGGAAATGAACATCATGATGAAGAAAATGCGCATCATGATGAAGAAAATGAGCATCATGATGAAGAAAATATGCATCATGATGAAGAAAATGTGCACTATGATGAAGAAAATGAGCACCATGATGAAGAAAATGTGCATCATGATGAAGGAAACGAGAATCATGATGAAGAAAATATGCATCATGATGAAGAAAATATGCATCATGATGAAGGAAATGAACATTATGATGAAGGAAATGAGCTTCACGATAAAGGAAATGAGCATCACGATAAAGAAAATGAGCCTCATGATGAAGAAAATGAGAATCATGATGAAGAAAACATGCATAATGATGAAGAAAATGAGCATCATGATGAAGTAAATGAGCATCACGATGAAGGAAATGAGCATCACGATGAAGAAAATGAGCACATGATTAAGAAAATATGGATCATGATGAAGAAAATATGCATTATGATTAAGAAAATTAGCATCATGATGAAGAAAATATGCTTCTTGATGAAGAAAATGTCCATCATGTGGAAGAAAATGAGCATCATGATGAAGAAAATATGCTTCATTATGAAGAAAGTGATCATCATGAAGAAGAAAATGAGCGTTATGATAAAGAAAATATGCATCATGATGAGAAAATATGCATTATGATGTAGAAAATGAGCATCATGATGAAGAAAATGTGTGTTATAATGAAGAAAATGAGCATAATGATGAAGGAAATGAGCATCACGATGAAGAAAATGAGCACCATGATGAAGAAATGAGCACCATGATGAAGGAAATGTGCACCATGATGAAGAGAGCACCATGATGAAGAAAATGATAATCATATTGAAGGAAATGAGCATCACGATGAAGAAAATGAGCATAAATATGAAGCAAATATGCATCATGATGAAGAAAATATGCATCAAGATGAAGAAAATGAGCATCATGATGAAGAAAATGAGCATCATGATGAAGAAAATATGCATTATGATGAAGAAAATGAGAATCATCATGAAGGAAATCAGCATCGTGATAAAGTAAATGAGCATCATGATGAAGAAAATATGCATCCTGATGAAGAAAATGAGAATCATGGTTAAAATTTGAGCATCATGATGAAGAAAATATGCATCATAATAAAGGAAATGAGCATCATGATGAAGGAATTGAGCATTTTGATGAAGGAAATGAGCATCATGATGAAGAAAATGTGCATCATGATGAAGAAAATGAGCATCGTGATGAAGAAAATATGCATCATGATGAAGAAAATGAGCACTATGATGAAGAAAATGAGCACCATGATGAAGAAAATGTGCATCATGATGAAGGAAATGAGCATTATGATGAAGAAAATAAGCATCATGATGAAGAAAATGAGTATCATGATGAAGGAAATGAACAGTATGATGAAGGAAATGAGCTTCACGATGAAGGAAATAAGCATCACGATAAAGGATATGAGCATCACGATGAAGAAAATGAGCATCATGATGAAGAAAATATGAATCATGATGAAGAAAATATGCATCAAGATGAAGAAAATTAGAATCATGATGAAGAAAATGAGCATCACGATGAAGTAAATGAGCATCACGATGAAGGAAATGAGCATCATGATAAAGAAAATGAGCACACGATTAAGAAAATATGGATCATGATGAAGAAAATATGCATCATGATTAAGAAAATGAGCATCATGATGAAGAAAATATGCTTCTTGATGAAGAAAATGTGCATCATGTGGAAGAAAATATGCATCATGATGAAGAAAATATGCTTCATTATGAAGAAAGTGATCATCATGAAGAAGAAAATGAGCATCATGATGATAAAATATGCATCATGATGTAGAAAATTAGCATCATGATGAAGAAAATGGGCATCATGATGAATAAAATTGGCATTAAGATGAAGGAAATGAGCATCATGACGAAGAAAATATGCATCATGATAAAGAAAATGAGAATCATGATGAAGAAAATGTGTGTTATGATGAAGAAAATGAGCATAATGATGAAGGAAATGAGCATCACGATGAAGGAAATGGGCATCATGATGAAGAAAATATGCATCACGATGAATAAAATGAGCATCATGATGAAATAAATGAGCACCATGATGAAGGAAATGTGCACCATGATGAAGAGTGCATCATGATGAAGAAAATGAAAATCATGTTGAAGGAAATGAGCATCACGATGAAGAAAATGAGCATAAATATGAGGCCAATATGCATCATGATGAAGAAAATATGCATCAAGATGAAGAAAATGAGCATCATGATTAAGAAAATGAGCATCATAATGAAGAAAATATGCATCATTAAGATGAAAATGAGCATCATGATGAAGAAAATGATCATCATTATGATGGAAATGAGAATCACGTTGAATTAAATGAGCATCACGATGAAGAAAATGAGCATCATGATGAAGAAAATATGCATCATGATGAAGAAAATATGCATCAAGATTAAGAAAATGAGTATCATGATGAAGAAAATGAGCATAATGATTAAGAAAGTATGCATCATGATAAAGGAAATGAGCATCATGATGAAGGAAATGAGCATCGTGATGAAGAAAATATGCATCATGTTGAAGAAAATAAGCATCATGATGAAGAAAATATGCATCATGATGAAGAAAATTGGCATCATGATGAAAAAAATGAGCATCATGATGACGGAAATGAGTATCATGATTAAGGAAATGAGAAAAATGAGGATCATGATTAAGAAAATGAGCATCATGATGAAGAAAATGAGAATCATGATGAAGAAATATGCATCATGATGAAGAAAATAGGCATCATGATGAAAACAATATGCATCATGATGAAGAAAATGAGCATCATGAAGAAGAAAATATGCATTATGATGAAGAAAATATGCATCATGATAAAGAAAATGAGCATCATGATGAAGAAAATATGCATCATGATGAATAAAATGAGCATCAAGATGAAGGAAATGAGCATCATGATAATGTAAATGAGCATCATGATGAAGAAAATGAGCATCATGATGAAGAAAATGAGCATCATGATTAAGAAAATATGCATCATGATTGAGGAAATGAGTATCATGATAAAGGTAGTGAGCATCATGATGAAGGAAATGAACATCATGATGTAGAAAATGTGCATCATGATGAATAAAATGAGCATCATGATAAAAGAAATAAGCACCATGATGAAGAAAATGAACATCATGATGAAGAAACTATGCATCATTATGAAGAAAATGAGCATCATGATGAAGGAAATGAACATCATGATGAAGGAAATGAGCATCACAATGAGGGAAATGAGCATCACGATGAAGAAAATGAGCATCATGATGAAGATAATATGCATCGAGATGAAGAAAATGAACATAATGATGAAGGAAATGAGCATCACGAAGATGGAAATGAGCATCATGATGAAGAAAATATGCATCATGATGAAGAAAATGAGCATCATGATGAAGAAAATTAGCACCATGATGATGGAAATGTGCATCATGATGAAGAAAATGAGCACCATTATGAAGAAAATGAGAATCACATTGAAATAATGAGCATCACGATGAAGAAAATGAGCATAATTATGAAGCAAATATGAATCATGATGAAGAAAATATGTATCAAGATGAAGAAAATGATCATCATGATGAAGAAAATATGCATCATGATGAAGAAAATGAGCATCATGATGATGGAAATGAGCATCATGATGAAGAAAATATGTATCATGTTGAAGAAAATCAGCATCATGATGAAGAAAATATGCATCCTGATGAAGAAAATGAGAATCATGATGAAGAAAATGTGTGTTATGATGAAGAAAATGAGCATAATGATGAAAGAAATGAGCATCACGATGATGGAAATGAGCATCATGATGAAGAAAATATGCATCATGATGAAGAAAATGAGCATCATTATGAAAAAAATGAGCACCATGATGAAGGAAATGTGCACCATGATGAAGAGAGCATCATGATGAAGAAAATGATAATCATGTTGAAGGAAATGAGCATCACGATGAATAAAATGAGCATAAATATGAAACAAATATGCATCATGATGAAGAAATTATGCATCAAGATGAAGAAAATGAGCATCATGATGAAGAAAATGAGCATCATGATGAAGAAAATATGCATCATTAAGAAGAAAATGAGCATCATGATGAAGAAAATTAGCACCATGTTGATGGAATGTGCACCATGATGAAGAAAATGAGCACCATGATGAAGAAAAAGAGAATCACATTGAAATAATGAGCATCACGATGAAGAAAATGAGCATAATTATGATGCAAATATGAATCATGATGAAGAAAAAATGCATCAAGATGAAGAAAATGATCATCATGATGAAGAAAATATGCATCATTATGAAGAAAATGTGCATCATGATGATGGAAATGAGCATCATGATGAAAAAAATATGCATCATGTTGAAGAAAATCAGTATCATGATGAAGAAAATATGCATCCTGATGAAGAAAATAAGAATCATGATGAAGAAAATGTGTGTTATGATGAAGAAAATGAGCATAATGATGAAGGAAATGAGCATCACGACGAAGGAAATGAGCATCATGATGAAGAAAATATGCATCATGATGAAGAAAATGAGCATCATGATGAAAAAATGAGCACCATGATGAAGGAAATGTGCACCATGATGAAGAGAGCACCATGATGAAGAAAATGATAATCATGTTGAAGGAAATGAGCATCACGATGAAGAAAATGAGCATAAATATGAAGCAAATATGCATCATGATGAAGAAAATATGCATCAAGATGAGGAAAATGAGCATCATGATGAAGAAAATGAGCATCATAATGAAGAAAATATGCATCATTAAGAAGAAAATGAGCATCACGATGAAGAAAATGATCATCATTATGAAGGAAATGAGAATCGCGTTGAAGGAAATGAGCATCACGATGAAGAAAATGAGCATCATGATGAAGAAAATGAACATCATGATGAAGAAAATGAACATCATGATGAAGAAAATATGCATCATGATGAAAAAAATATGCATCAAGATGAAGAAAATGAGTATCATGATGAAAAAAATGAGCATCAAGATGAAGAAAATAAGCATCATGATGAAGATAATAAGCATCATGATGAGGAAAGTATGCATCATGATAAAGGAAATGAGCATGATGATAAAGGAAATGAGCATCATGATGAAGAAAATATGCATCATGTTGAAGAAAATAAGCATCATGATGAAGAAAATATGCATCATGATGAAGAAAATTGGCGTAATGATGAAAAAATGAGCTTCATGATGACGGAAATGAGTATCATGATGAAGGAAATGAGAAAAATGAGGATCATGATTAAGAAAATGAGCATCATGATGAAGAAAATGAGAATCATGATGAAGAAATATGCATCATGATGAAGAAAATAGGCATCATGATGAAAACAATAGGCATCATGATGAAGAAAATGAGTATCATGATGAATAAAATGAGCATCAAGATGAAGGAAATGAGCATCATGATAATGTAAATGAGCATCATGATGAAGAAAATGAGCATCATGATTAAGAAATATGCATCATGATTAAGGAAATGAGTATCATGATGAAGGAAGTGAGCATCATGATGTAGGAAATGAACATCATGATGAAGAAAATGTGTATCATGATGAAAAAATGAGCATCATGATAAAGGAAATAAGCACCATGATGAAGAAAATGAGCATCATGATGAAGAAACTATGCATCATGATGAAGAAAATTAGCATCATGATGAAGAAAATTAGCACCATGATGAAGGAAATGTGCACCATGATGAAGAAAATGAGCACCATGATGAAGAAAAAGAGAATCACATTGAAATAATGAGCATCACGATGAAGAAAATGAGCATAATTATGAAGCAAATATGAATCATGATGAAGAAAATATGCATCAAGATGAAGAAAATGATAATCATGATGAAGAAAATATGCATCATTATGAAGAAAATGAGCATCTTGATGAAGGAAATGAGCATCATGATGAAGAAAATATGCATCATGTTGAAAAAAATCAGCATCATGATGAAGAAAATATGCATCATGATGAAGAAAATTGGCATCATGATGAAGAAAATGAGCAATCTGATGAAGGAAATATGCGTCACGATGAAGTAAATGAGCATCATGATGAAGAAAATATGCATCATGATGAAGAAGATATAAATCATGATTAAAAAACGAGCATCCTGATGAAGGAAATGAGCATCATGATGAAAGAAATGAGGAAAATGAGGATCATGATTAAGGAAATGTGCATCATGATGAAGAAAATGAGAATCATGATGAAGAAAATGAGCATCACGTTTAAGAAAATATGCATCATGATGAAGGAAATGAGCATCATGATGAACGAAGTGAGCATCTTGATGAAGGAAATGAGCATCATGATGAAGAAAATGTGCACCATGATGAAGAAAATGAGCATCATGATGAAGAAAATGAGCATCATGAAGAAGGAAATGAACATCATGATGAATGAAATAAGCATCACGATGAGGAAAATGAGCATCACGATGAAGAAAATGAGCATCATGATGAAGAAAATATGCATCATGATGAAGAAAATGTGCATCAAGTTGAAAAAATGAGCATCATGATGAAGGAAATATGCATCATGACGAAGAAAATGAGCATCATGATGAAGAAAATGACCATCATGATGAACAAAATGTGTTTTATGATGAAGAAAATGAGCATAATGATAAAGGAAATGAGCATCACAATGAAGGAAATGAGCATCATGATGAAGAAAATATGCATCATGATAAAGAAAATGAGTATCATGATGAAGAAAATAAGCACCATGCTGAAGGAAATGTGCACCATGCTGAAGAAAATGAGAATCATATTGAAGGAAATGAGCATCACGATGAAGAAAGTGAGAATCATGATTAAGAAAACATGCATCATGATAAAGGAAATGTGCATCATGATGAAGGAAATGAGCATCATGATGAAGAAAATATGCATCATGTTGAAGAAAATAAGCATCATGATGAAGAAAATATGTAGCATGATGAAGAAAATTGGCATCATGATGAAGAAAATGAGCATTCTGATGACGGAAATATGCATCACGATGAAGTAAATAAGCATCATGATGAAGAAAATGTGCATCATGATGAAGAAAATATACATCATGATGAAAAAAAGCATCATGATGAACGAAATGAGCATCATGATGAAAGAAATGAGGAAAATGACGATCATTAAGGAAATGAGCATCATGATGAAGAAAATGAGAATCATGATGAAAAAAATATGCATCATGATGAAGAAAATAGGCATCATGATGAAAACAATATGCATCATGATGAAGAAAATGAGCATCATGAAGAATAAAATATGCATCATGATGAAGAAAATATGCATCATGATGAAAAAAATGAGCATCATGTTGAAGAAAATATGCATCATGATGAATAAAATGAGCATCAGGATGAAGGAAATGAGCATCATGATAATGTAAATGAGCATCATGATGAAGAAAATATGCATTATGATGACGAAAATGGGCATCATGATGAAGAAAATGAGCATCATGTTTATGAAAATATGCATCATGATGAAGGAAATGAGCATCATGATGAAGGAAGTGAGCATCTTGATGAAGGAAATGAGCATCATGATGAAGAAAATGTGCATCATGATGAAGAAAATGAGCATCATGATGAAGAAAATATACATCATGATGAATAAAATGAGCACCATAATAAAGGAAATAAGCACCATGATAAAGAAAATGAGCATCATGATGAAGAAAATATGTATCGTTATGAAGAAAATGAGCATCATGATGAAGGAAATGAACTTCATGATGAAGGAAATGAACATCACGATGAGGGAATGAACATCACAATGAATAAAATGAGAATCATGATGAATAAAATATGCATCATGATGAAGAAAATGTGCATCAAGATCAAGAAAATGAGCATCATGATGAAGGAAATATTCATCGTGATGAAGAAAATGAGCATCATGATGAAGAAAATGAGCATCATGATGAAGAAAATGTGTGTTATGATGAAGAAAATGAGCATAATGAAGAAGGAAATGAGCATAACAATGAAGGAAATGAGCATAATGATGAAGAAAATATGCATCATGATAAAGAAAATGAGTATCAAGATAAAGAAAATAAGAACCATGCTGAAGGAAATTTGCACCATGATGAAGAAAATGAGAAAAAACATTGAAGGAAATGAGCATCACGATGAAGAAAGTGAGCATCATGATGAAGAAAATATGCATCATGATGAAGAAAATATGCATCATGATGAATAAAATGAGCACCATGAAAAAGGAAATAAGCATCATGATGAAGAAAATATGCATCTTGATGTAGGAAATGAACATCATGATGAAGGAAATGAGCATCGCGATGAGGGAAATGAGCATCACGATGAAGAAAATGAGCATCATGATGAAGAAAATATGTATCATGATGAAGAAAACATGCATCAAGATGAAGAAAATAAGCATCATGACAAAGGAAATATGCATCATGATGAAGAAAATGTGCATCATGATGAAGAAAATGAGCATAATGATGACGGGAATGAGCATCACAATGAAGGAAATGAGCAATGTGATGAAGAAAATATGCATCATGATAAAGAAAATTAGTATCATGATGAAGAAAATGAGCAACATGATGAAGGAAATGTGCACCATGATGAAGAAAATGAGCACCATGATGAAGGAAATAAGCATCACGATGAAGAAAGTGAGCATCATGATGAAGAAAATATGCATCACGATGAAGAAAATATACATCATGATGAAGAAAATTAGCATCATAATGAAGTAAATATGCATCATTATGAAGAAAATGAGCATCATGCTGAAGGAAATGATTATCTTGATGAATGAAATGAGAGTCACATTGAAGGAAATGAGCATCACGATGAAGAAAATGAGAATCATGATGAAACAAATATGCATCATGATGAAGAAAATATGCATCATGATGAAGAAAATATGCATCAAGATGAAGAAAATGAGCATCATGATAAAGAAAATGAGCATCATGATGAAGGAAACGAGCATCATGATGAAAGTAATGATCATCATGATGAAGGAAATGAAAATCACGTTGAAGGAAATAAGCATCACGATGAAGAAAATGAGCATCATGATGCAGCAAATATGCATCATGATGAAGAAAAAATGCATTATGATGAAGAAAATGAGCAACATGATGAAGAAAATGAGCATCATGATGAAGTAAATGAGCATCATGATGAAGTGAGCATCTTGATGAAGGAAATGAGCATCATGATGAATAAAATGTGCATCATGATGAAGAAAATGAGCATCATGATGAAGAAAATATGCATCATGATGAATAAAATGAGCACCATGATAAAGGAAATAAGCACCATGATGAAGAAAATGAGCATCATGATGAAGAAAATGAACATCATAATGAAGGAAATGAGCATCACGATGAGCGAAATGAGCATCACGATGAAGAAAATGAGCATCATGATGAAGAAAATATGCATCATGATTAAGAAAATGTGCATCAAGATGAAGAAAATGAGCATCATGATGAAGGAAATATGCATCGTGATGAAGAAAATCAGCATCATGATGAAGAAAATGAGCATCATGATGAAGAAAATGTGTGTTATGATTAAGAAAATGAGCATAATGATGAAGGAAATGAGCATCACAATGAAGGAAATGAGCATCATGATGAAGAAAATATGCATCGTGATAAAGAAAATGAGTATCATGATAAAGAAAATAAGCACCATGCTGAAGGAAATGTGCACCATGATGAAGAAAATGAGAAACACATTGAAGGAAATGAGCATCACGATGAAGAAAGTGAGCATCATGATGAAGCAAATATGTATCATGATGAAGAAAATATGCATCATGATGAAGAAAATGAGCATCATGATGAAGTAAATATGCATCATTATGAAGAAAATGAGCATCATGATGAAGAAAATATGCATCATGATGAAGAAAAATATGTATCAAGATAAAGAAAATGAGCATCATGATGAAGAAAATGAGCATCATGATGAAGAAAATATGCCTCATGATAAAGGAAATGAGCATCATGATGAAGGAAATGAGCATTATGATGAAGAAAATATGCATCATGTTGAATTAAATAAGCATCAAGATGAAGAAAATATGCATCTGGATGAAGAAAATTGGTATCATGATGAAGAAAATGAGCATCATGATGACGGAAATGTGTATCACGATGAAGTATCATGATGAAGAAAATATGCATCATGATGAAAAATTTACATCATGATGAAAAAATGAGCATCATGATGAAGGAAATGAGCATCATGATGAAGGAAATGAGGAAAACGAAGATCATGATTAAGGAAATGAGCATCATGATGAAGAAAATGAGAATCATGATGAAGAAAATATGCATCATAATGAAGAAAATAGGAATCATGATGAAAACAATATGCATCATGATCAAGAAAATAAGCATCATGAAGAAGAAAATATACATCATGATGAAGAAAATGAGCATCATGATGAAGAAAATATGCATCATGATGAATAAAATGAGCATCAAGATGAAGGAAATGAGCATCATGATAATGTAAATATGTATTATGATGAAGAAAATGAGCTCATGATGAAGAAAATGAGCATCATGATTAACAAAATATGCATCATGATGAAGGAAATGTGCATCATGAAGAAGGAAATGAGCATCATGATGAAGAAAATGTGCATCATGATGAAGGAAATGAGCATCATGATGAAGGTAGTAGGCATCATGATGAAGGAAATGAGCGTCGTGATGAAGAAAATGTGCATCATGATGAAGAAAAGGAGC
Organism: Pogostemon cablin; assembly: GCA_023678885.1. Taxonomy (NCBI): domain Eukaryota; kingdom Viridiplantae; phylum Streptophyta; class Magnoliopsida; order Lamiales; family Lamiaceae; genus Pogostemon; species Pogostemon cablin. The sequence goes on from CM043006.1 coordinate 4,389,367, forward strand.
ATCATGATGAAGAAAATATGCATCATGATGAATAAATTGAGCACCATGATAAAGGAAATAAACATCATGATAAAGAAAATATGCATCATTACGAAGAAAATGAGCATCATGATGAAGGAAATGAACATCATGATGAAGGAAATGAGCATCACGATGAGGGAAATGAGCATCGCGATGAGGGAAATGAGCATCACGATGAAGAAAATATGTATCATGATGAAGAAAACATCCATCAAGATGAAGAAAATGAGCATCATGACGAAGGAAATATGCATCATGATGAAGAAAATGAGCATCATGATGAAGAAAATGATCATAATGATTAAGGGAATGAGCATCACAATGAAGGAAATGAGCATCATGATGAAGAAAATATGTATCATGATAAAGAAAATGAGTATCATGACGAAGAAAATGAGAAACATGATGAAGGAAATGTGCACCATGATGAAGAAAATGAGCACCATGATGAAGAAAATGAGAATCACGTTGAAGGAAATGAGCATCACGATGAAGAAAGTGAGCATCATGATGAAGAAAATATGCATCATGATGAAGAAAATATGCATCATGATGAAGAAAATGAGCATCATAATGAAATAAATATGCATCATTATGAAGAAACTGAGCATCATGCTGAAGGAAATGATTACCTTGATGAAAGAAATGAGAGTCACATTGAAGGAAATGAGCTTCACGATGAAGAAAATGAGAATCATGATGAAACAAATATGCATCATGATGACGAAAATATGCATCATGATGAAGAAAATATGCATCATGATGAAGAAAATATGCATCATGATGAACCTTCATCATGATGAAGGAAATGAAAATCACGTTGAAGGAAATAAGCATCACGATGAAGGAAATGAGCATCATGATGAAGCAAATATGCATCATGATGAAGAAAATGAGCATCATGACGAAGGAAATATGCATCATGATGAAGAAAATGAGCATCAAGATTAAGAAAATATGCATCATGATTAAGAAAATGAGCATCATGATGACGGAAATATGAGTCACGATGATGTAAATGAGCATTATGATGAAGAAAATATTTATCATGATGAAGGAAATGAACATCATGATGAAGGAAATGAGGAAAACGAGGATCATGCTTAAGGAAATGAACATCATGATGAAGAAAATGAGAATCATGGTGAAGAAAATATGCATCATGATGAAGAAAATAGGCATCATGATAAAACAATATGCATCATGAAGAAGAAAATGAGCATCGTGAAGAAGAAAATAAGCATCATGATGAAGAAAATATGCATCATGATGAAGAAAATGAGCATCATGATGAAGAAAATATGCATCATGATGAATAAAATGAGCATCAAGATGAAGGAAATGAGCATCATGATAAAGTAAATGAGCATCATGATGAAGAAAATATGCATTATGATGAAGAAAATGAGCATCATGATGAAGAAAATATGCATCATGATGAAGAAAATGAGCACCATGATAAAGGAAATAAGCACTATGATGAAGAAAATGAGCATCATGATGAAGGAATATATATCATTATGAAGAAAATGAGTATCATGATGAAGAAATGAATATCATGATGAAGGAAATGAGCATCACGATGAAGGAAATGAACATCACGATGAAGAAAATGAGCATCATGATGAAGAAAATATGCATCATGATGAAGAAAATATGGATCAAGATGAAGCAAATGAGCACCATGATGAAGAAAATGAGCATTACGATGAAGGAAATGACGAAAATGAGCATGATGATGAAGGAAATGAGCATTACGATGAAGGAAATGAGTATCATGATGAAGAAAATATGCATCATGATAAAGAAAATGAGTATCATGATGAAGAAAATGAGCACCATGATGAAGGAAATGTGAACCATGATGAAGAAAACGAGCACCATGAAGAAGAAAATGAGAATCACGTTGAAGGAAATGAGAATCACGATGAAGAAAGTGAGCATCATGATGAAGCAAATATGCATCATGATGAAGAAAATATGCATCATGATGAAGAAAATGAGCACATAATGAAGTAAATATGCATCATTATGAAGTAAATATGCATCATGATGAAGGAAATGAGCATCATGATGAAGGAAATGATCATTCTGATTAAGGAAATGATCATTATGATGAAGGAAATGAGAATTACGTTGAAGGAAATGAGCATCACGATGAAGAAAATAAGCATCATGATGAAGCAAATATGCATCATGATGAAGAAAATATGCATCAAGATGAAGAAAATAAGCATAATGATGAAGAATATGAGCATTATGATGAAGAAAATATGCATCATGATAAAGGAAATGAGCATCATGATGAAGGAAATGAGCATCATGATGAAGAAAATATGCATCATGTTGAAGAAAATATGCATCATGATAAAGAAAATATGCATCATGATAAAGAAAATTTATATCATAATGAAGAAAATGAGCATCATGATGACGGAAATATGCATCATGATGAAGTAATTGATCATCATGTTGAAGAAAATATGCATCATGATGAAGAAAATACACATCATGATGAAAAAATAAGTATCATGATTAAGGAAATGAGCATCACGATGAAGTAAATTAGGAAAATGAGGATCATGATTAAGGAAATAAGCATCATGATGAAGAAAATGAGAATCATGATGAAGAAAATATGCATCATGATGAAGAAAATATGCATCATGATGAAAATAATATGCATCATGATAAAGAAAATAAACATCTTGAAGAAGAAAATATGCATCATAATGAAGAAAATATGCATCATGAAGAAGAAAATGAGCATCGTGATGAATAAAATATGCATCATGATGAAGAAAATATGCATCATGTTGAATAAAATAAGCATCATTATGAAGAATATATGCATCATGATGAAGAAAATTGGTATCATGATGAAGAAAATGAGTATCATGATGACGGAAATATGCATCACGATGAAGTAAATGAGCATCATGATGAAGAAAATATGCATCATGATGAAGAAAATATGCATCATGATGAAAAAATGAGCATCATGATGATGGAAATGAGCATCATGATGAATTAAATGAGTAAAATGAGGATCATGATTAAGGAAATGAGCATCATGTTGAAGAAAATGAGAATCACGAAGAAAAAATTATGGATCATAATGAAGAAAATAGGCATCATGGTGAAAACAATATGCATCATGATGAAGAAAATGAGCATCATGAAGAAGAAAATATGCATCATGATGAAGAAAATATGCATCTGATGAAGAAAATAAGCATCATGATGAAGAAAATATGCATCATGATGAATAAAATGAGCATCAAGATGAAGGAAATAAGAATCGTGATAATGTAAATGAGCATCATGATGAAGAAAATATGCATAATAAAAAAGAAAATGAGCATCGTGATGAAGAAAATGAGCATCATGATTAAGAAAATATGCATCATGATGAAGGAAATGAACATCATGATGAAGGAAATGAGCATCATGATGAAGAAAATGTGCATCATGATGAAGAAAATTAGCATCATGATGAAGAAAATATGCATTATGATGAATAAAATGAGCACAATGATAAAGGAAATAAGGACCATGATGAAGAAAATGAGCATCATGATGAAGAAAATATGTATCATTATGAAGAAAATGAGCATCATTATGAAGAAAATGAGCATCATGATGAAGGAAACGAACATCATGATGTGGGAAATGAGCATCACGATGAAGAAAGTGAGCATCTTGATGAAGAAAATATGCATCATGATAAAGAAAAAATGCATCAAGATGAAGAAAATGAGCATCATGATGAAGGAAATATGCATCATGATGAAGAAAATGAGCATCATGATGAAGAAATGTGTGTGATGATGAAGAAAATGAGCATAATGATGAAGGGAATGAGCATCACAATGAAGGAAATGAGCATCATGATGAAGAAAATATGCACCATGATAAAGAAAATGAGTATCATGATGAAGAAAATGAGCAACATGATGAAGGAAATGTGCACCATGATGAAAAAAATGAGCACCAAGATGAAGAAAATGAGAATCACATTGAAGGAAATGAGCATCACAATGAAGAAAGTGAGCATCATGATGAAGCAAATATGCATCATGATGAAGAAAATATACATCATGATGAAGAAAATGAGCATCATGATGAAGTAAATATCATCATTATGAAGAAAATGAGCATCATGATGAAGAAAATGATCATAATGATGAAGGAAATGAGAGTCACATTGAATAAAATGAGCATCACGATGAAAAAAATGAGAATCATGATGAAGCAAATATGCATCATGATGAAGAAAATATGCATCAAGATGAAGAAAATGAGCATCATGATGAAAAAAATGACCATCATGATGAAGAAAATATGCATCTTGATGAAGGAAATGAGCATCACGATAAAGGAAATGAGAGTCACATTGAAGGAAATAAGCATCACGATGAACAAAATGAGAATCATGATGAAGAAAATATGCATAATGATGAAGAAAATGAGAATCATGATTAAGAAAATGAGCATCATGATTAAGAAAATATGCATCATGATGAAGGAAATGAGCATCATGATGAAGGAAGTGAGCATCATGATGAAGGAAATGAGCATCATGATGAAGAAAAGTGCATCATGATGAAGAAAATGAGCATCATGATGAATAAAATATGCATCATGATGAATAAAATGAGCACCATGATAAAGGAAATAAGCACCATGATGAAGAAAATGAGCATCATGATGAAGAATATATGTATCATTATGAAGAAAATGAGCATCATGATGAAGGAAATGAACATCATGATGAAGGAAATGAACATCATGATGTGGGAAATTAGCGTCACGATGAATAAAATGAGCATCATGATGAAGAAAATATGCATCATGATGAAGAAAATATGCATCAAGATGAAGAAAATGAGCATCATGATGAAGGAAATATGCATCATAATGAAGAAAAAGAGCATCATGATGAAGAAAATGTGTGTTATGTTAAAGAAAATGAGCATAATGATGGAGGGAATGAGCATCACAATGAAGGAAATGAGCATCGTGATGAAGAAAATATGCACCATGTTAAAGAAAATGAGTATCATGATGAAGAAAATGAGCACCATGATGAAGGAAATGTGCACCATGATGAAAAAAATGAGCACCAACATGAAGAAAATGATAATCACGTTGAAGGAAATGAGCATCACAATGAAGAAAGTGAGTATCATGATGAAGCAAATATGCATCATGATGAAGAAAATATGCATCATGATGAAGAAAATTAGCATCATGATGAAGTAAATATGCATAATTATGAAGAAAATGAGCATCATGATGAAGGAAATGATCATAATGATGAAGGAAATGAGAGTCACATTGAATGAAATGAGCATCACGATGAAAAAAATTAGAATCATGATGAAGCAAATACGCATCATGATGAAGAAAATATGTATCATGATGAAGAAAATATGTATCAAGATGAAGATAATGAGCATCATGATGAAGAAAATGAGCATCATGATGATGAAAATATTCATCATGATGAAGGAAATGAGCATCATGATAAAGGAAATGAGAGTCACATTGAAGGAAATGAGCATCACGATAAAGGAAATGAGAATCATGATGAAGAAAATATGCATCATGATGAAGAAAATATGCATCAAGATGTAGAAAATGAGCATCATGATAATGAAAATGAGCATCATGATGAAAAAAATATGCGTCATGATGAAGGAAATGAGCATCATGATGAAGGAAATGAGCATCATGATGAAAGAAATGAGCATCATGACGAAGAAAATGAGCATCATGAAGAAGAAAATATGCATCATGATAAAGGAAATGAGCATCATGATAAAGTAAAGGAGCATCATGATAAAAAAAATATGCATCATGTTGAATAAAATATGCATCATGATGAAGAAAATATGAATCATGATGAAGAAAATTGGTATCATGATGAAGAAAATAAGCATCATGATGACAGAAATATGCATCACGATGAAGTAAATGAACATCATGATAAAGAAAATATACTTCATGATGAAGAAAATATGCATCATGATGAAAAAATGACCGTCATGTTGAAGGAAATGAGCATCATGATAGTGGAAATGAGGAAAATGAGGATCATGATTAAGAAAATGAGCATCATGATGAAGAAAATGAGAATCATGATGAAGAAAAAATATGCATCATGATGAAGAAAATAGGCATCATGATGAAAACAATATGCATAATGATTAAGAAATTGAGCATCATGAATGAGAAAATATGCATCATAATGAAGAAAATGAGCATCATGATTAAGAAAATATGCATCATGATGAATAAAATGAGCATCAAGATGAAGGAATTGAGCATCATGATAATGTGAATGAGCATCATGATGAAGAAAATATGCATTATGATGAAGAAAAGAGCATCATGATGAAGAAAATGAGCATCATGATTAAGAAAATATGCATCATGATGAAGGAAAAGAGTATCATGATGAAGGAAGTGAGCATCATGATGAAGGAAATGAGCATCATGATACAGAAAATGTGCATCATGATGAATAAAATGAGCATCATGATGAAGAAAATATGCATCATGATGAATAAAATGAGCACCATGATAAAGATAATAAGCATCATGATGAAGAAAATATGCATCATTATGAAGAAAATAAGCATCATGATGAAGGAAATAAATATTATGATGAGGGAAATGAGCATCACGATGAGGGAAATGAGCGTCACCATTAAGAAAAGGAGCATCATGATGACGAAAATATATATCATGATGAAGAAAATATGCATCAAGATGAAGAAAATGAGCATCATGACGAAGGAAATATGCATCATGATGAAGAAAATGAGCATCATGTTGAAGAAAATGTGTGTTATGATGAAGATAATGAGCATAATGATGAAGGAAATGAGAATCACAATGAAGAAAATGAGCATCATGATAAAGAAAATATGAATCGTGATAAAGAAAACGAGAATCATGACGAAGAAAATGAGCAACATGATGAAGGAAATGTGCACCATGATGAAGAAAATGAGCACCATGATGAAGAAAATGAGAATCACGTTGATGGAAATGAGCATCACGATGAAGAAAGTGAGCATCATGATGAAGAAAATATGCATCATTATGAAGAAAATATGCATTATGATGAATAAAATGAGCATCATGATGAAGGAAATGATTATCATGATGAAGGAAATGAGAGTCACATTGAAGGAAATGAGCATCACGATGAAGAAACTGAGAATCATGATGAAACAAATATGCATCATGATGAAGAAAATATGCATCATGATGAAGAAAATATGCATCAAGATGAAGAAAATGAGCATTATGATGAAGTAAATAAGCATCATGATAAAGAAAATATGCAACATGATGAAGGAAATGAGCATCATAATGAAGGAAATGGTCTTCATGATGAAAGAAATGAGAATCGCGTTGAAGGAAATAAGCATCACGATGAAGAAAATGAGCATCATGATGAAGCAAATATGCATCATGATGAATAAAATGTGCATCATGAAGAAGAAAATATGCATCAGATGAAGAAAATGAGCATCATGATGAAGAAAATGAGCATCATGATGAAATAAATATGCATCATGATAAAGGAAATGAGCATAATGATGAAGGAAATGAGCATCATGATTAAGAAAATATGCATCATGCTGAATAAAATAAGCATCATGATGAAGAAAATATGCATCATGATGAAGAAAATTGGTATCATGATGAAGAAAATGAGCATCATGATGACGGAAATATGCATCGCGATGAAGTAAATGAGCATCACGATGAAGAAAATATGCATCATGATGAAGAAATATGCATCATGATGAAGGAAATTAGGAAAATGAGGATCATGATTAAGGAAATGAGCTTCATGATGAAGAAAATGTGAATCATGATGAATAAAACATGCAACATGATGAAAAAAATAGGCATCATGATGAAGAAAATGAGCATCATGAAGAAGAAAATATGCATCATGATGAAGAAAATATGCATCATGATGAATAAAATGAGCATCAAGATGAAGGAAATGAGCATCATGATAAAGTAAATGAGCATCACGATGAAGAAAATATGAATTATGATGAAGGAAATGAGCATCATGATGAAGAAAATGAGCATCATGATTAAGAAAATATGCATCATGATGAAGGAAATGAGCATCATGATGATGGAAATGAGCATCATGATGAAGGAAATGGGCATCATGATGAAGAAAATGTGCATCATGATGAAGAAAATGAGCATCATGATGAAGAAAATATGCATCATGATGATGAAAATAAGTACCATGATAAAGGAAATAAGCACCATGATGAAGAAAATGAGCATCATGATGAAAAAAATTTGCATCATGATGAAGAAAATATGCATCAAGATGAAGAAAATGAGCATCATGATGAAGAAAATATGAATATGATGAAGGAAATGAGCATCACGATGAAGGAAATGAGCATAATGATGAAGAAAATATGCGTCATGGTAAAGAAAATGTGCACCATGATGAAGAAAATGAGTACCATGAAGAAGAAAATGTGCACCATGATGAAGAAAATGAGCACCATGAAGAAGAAAATGAGAATCACGTTGAAGAAAATAAGCATCACGATGAAGAAAGTGAGCATCATGATGAAGCAAATATGCATTATGATGAAGAAAATATGCATCATGATAAAGAAAATATGCATCATAATGAAGAAAATGAGCATCATGATGATGTAAATATGCATCATTATGAAGAAAATAAGCATCATGACGAAGGAAATGATCATCATTATGACGGAAATGAGAATCACGTTGTAAGAAATAAGCAACACGATGAAGAAAATGAGAATCATGATGAAGCAAATATGCATCATGATGAAGAAAATATGCATCATGATGAAGAAAATGAGTGTCATGATGAAGAAAATATGCGTCATGATGAAGGAAATGAGAATGATGATGAAGGAAATGAGAATCACGTTGAAGGAAATGAGCATCACGATGAAGAAAATGAGCATCATGATGAAGCAAATATGCATCATGATGAAGAAAATATGCATCAAGATGAAGAAAATGAGCATCATGAAGAAGAAAATATGCATCATGATGAAGAAAATTGGTATCAAGATGAAGAAATGAGCATCATGATAAAGAAAATATGCATCATGATGAATAAAATGAGCATCAAGATGAAGTAAATGAGCATCATGATAAAGTAAATGAGCATCATGATGAAGAAAATATACATTATGATGAAGAAAATGAGCATCATGATGAAGAAAATTAGTATCATGATAAAGAAAATATGCATTATGATGAAAAAATGAGCATCATGATGAAGGAAATGAGCATCATGATGAAGAAAATCTGCATCAAGATGAAGAAAATGAGCATCATGATGAAGAAAATATGCATCGTGATGAAGAAAAAGAGCACCGTGATAAAGGAAATAAGCACCATGATGAAGAAAATGAGCATCATGACGAAGAAAATATGCATCATTATGAAAAAATGAGTTTCATGATGAAGGAAATGAGCATCACGATGAAGGAAATGAGCATCACGATGATGAAAATGAGCATCATGATGAAGAAAATATGCATCATGATTAAGAAAATATGCATCAAGATTGAAGAAAATGAGCATCATGATGAAGAAAATATGCTTCATGATGAAGAAAATGAGCATCATGATAAAGAAAATGTGTGTTATGATGAAGAAAATGAGCATAATGATGAAGGAAATGAGCATCACGATGAAGGAAATGAGCATCATGATGAAGAAAATGTGCATCATGATAAAGAAAATGAGCATCATGATGAAGAAAATAAGCACTATGATGAAGGAAATGTGCACCATGATGAAGCAAATGAGAACAAAGATGAAGAAAATGAGAATCTCATTGAAGGAAATGGGCATCACGGTGAAAAAAGTGAGCATCATGATGAAGCAAATATGCATCATGATGAAGAAAATATGCATCATGATGAAGAAAATGAGCATCATGATGAAGAAAATATGCATCATTATGAAGAAAATGAGCATCATGATGAAGGAAATGAGCATCATGATGATGAAAATATTCATCATGATGAAGGAAATGATCATCATGATAAAGGAAATGAGAGTCACATTGAAGGAAATGAGCGTCACGATGAAGAAAATGAGAATCTTGATGAAGAAAATATGCATCATGATGAAGAAAATATGCATCAAGATGAAGAAAATGAGCATTATGATAATGAAAATGAGCATCATGATGAAGGAAATGAGCATCATGATGAAGGAAATAAGCATCATGATGAAAGAAATGATCATCATGATGAAGAAAATGAGAATCACGTTGAAGGAAATGAGCATCACGATGAAGAAAAGGAGCATGATGATGAATCAAATATGCATCATGATGAAGAAAATAGCATCAAGATGAAGAAAATGAGCATCCTGATGAAGAAAATGAGCATGAAGAATAAAATATGCATCATGATAAAATAAATGAGCATCATGATAAAGGAAATGAGCATCATAATGAAAAAAATATGGATCATGTTGAATAAAATATGCATCATGATGAAGAAAATATGAATCATGATGAAGAAAATGAGCATCATGATGACGGAAAATGAGCTTCATGATAAAGAAAATATACTTCATGATGAAGAAAATATGCATCATGATGAAAAAATGAGCATCATGTTGAAGAAATGAGCATCATGATGATGGAAATGAATTAAGAAAATGAGCATCATGACGAAGAAAATATGCATCATTATGAAAAAAATGATTTCATGATGAAGGAAATGAGCATCACGATGAAGGAAATGAGCATCACGATGAAGAAAATGACCATCATGATGAAGAAAATATGCATCATGATGAAGAAAATATGCTTCATGATGAAAAAAATGAGCATCATGATGAAGAAAATGTGTGTTATGATGAAGAAAATGAGCATAATGATGAAGTAAATGAGCATCACGATGAAGGAAATGAGCATCATGATGAAGAAAATGTGCATCATGATAAAGAAAATAAGCATCATGATGAAGAAAATAAGCACCATGATGAAGGAAATGTGCACCATGATGAAGCAAATGAGAACAAAGATGAAGAAAATGAGAATCACGTTGAAGGAAATGGGCATCACGATGAAAAAAGTGAGCATCATGATGAAGCAAATATGCATCATGATGAAGAAAATATGCATCATGATGAAGAAAATGAGCATCATGATGAAGTAAATATGCATCATTATGAAGAAAATGAGCATCATGATGAATGAAATGATCATCATTATGAAGGAAATGAGCATCACGATGAAGAAAATGAGAATCATGATGAACAAAATATGCATCATGATGAAGAAAATATACATCATGATGAAGAAAATATGTATCAAGATGAAGAAAATGAGCATCATGATAAAGAAAATGAGTATCATGATGAAGAAAATATGCATCATGTTGAAGAAAAGGAGCATCATGATGAAGTAAATATGCATCATTATGAAGAAAATGAGCTTCATGATGAAGGAAATGATCATGATGATGAAGGAAATGAGTCACATTGAATGAAATGAGCATCACGATGAAAAAATTAGAATCATGATGAAGCAAATATGCATCATGATGAAGAAAATATGTATCATGATGAAGAAAATTTGTATCAAGATGAAGAAAATGAGCATCATGATGAAGAAAATGAGCATCATGATGATGAAAATATTCATCATGATGAAGGAAATGATCATCATGATAAAGGAAATAAGAGTCACATTGAAGGAAATGAGCATCACGATGAAGAAAATGAGAATCATGATGAGGAAAATATGCATCATGATAAAGAAAATATGCATCAAGATGAAGAAAATGGGCATCATGATAATGAAAATAGCATCATGATGAAAAAAAAATATGCATCATGATGAAGGAAATGAGCATCATGATGAAAGAAATGATCATCATGATGAAGGAAATGAGAATCACGTTGAAGGAAATGAGCATCACGATGAAGAAAAGGAGCATCATGATGAATCAAATATGCATCATGTGAAGAAAATACGCATCAAGATGAAGAAAATGAGCATCATGATGAAGAAAATGAGCATGAAGAAGAAAATATGCATCATGATAAAATAAATGAGCATCATGATAAAGGAAATGAGCATCATGATGAAAAAAATATGGATCATGTTGAATAAAATATGTATCATGATGAAGAAAATATGAATCATGATGAAGAAAATTGGTATCATGATGAAGAAAATGAGCATCATGATGACGGAAATATGCATCACGATGAAGTAAATGAGCATCATGATAAAGAAAATATACTTCATGATGAAGAAAATATGCATCATGACGAAAAAATGAGCATCATGTTGAAGGAAATGAGCATCATGATGATGGAAATGAGGAAAATGAGGATCATAATTAAGAAAATGAGCATCATGATGAAGAAAATGAGAATCATAACGAAGAAAATATGCATCATGATGAAGAAAATTGGCATCATGATTAAAACAATATGCATCATGATGAAGAAAATGAGCATCATGAATTCGGAAATATGCATCATGATGAAGAAAATGAGCATCATGATTAAGAAAATATGCATCATGATGAATAAAATGAGCATCAAGATGAAGGAAATGAGCATCATGATAATTTAAATGAGCATCATGATGAAAAAAATATGCATTATGATGAAGAAAAGAGCATCATGATGAAGAAAATGAGCATCATGATTAAGAAAATATGCATCATGATGAAGGAAAAGAGTATCATGAAGAAGGAAGTGAGCATCATGATGAAGGAAATGAGCATCATGATAAAGAAAATGTGCATCATGATGAAGAAAATGAGCATCATGATGAAGAAAATATTTATCATGATGAATAAAATGAGCACCATGATAAAGGAAATAAGCATCATGATGAAGAAAATATGCATCATTATGAAGCAAATTAACATCATGATGAAGGAAATGAACATCATGATGAAGGAAATGAGCATCACGATGAGGGAAATGAGGGTCACGATGAAGAAAATGAGCATCATGATGATGAAAATATGTATCATGATGAAGAAAATATGCATCAAGATGAAGAAAATGAGCATTATGACGAATGAAATATGCATCATGATGAAGAAAATGAGCATCATGATGAAGAAAATTTGTGTTATGATGAAGATAATGAGCGTACTGATGAATGAAATGAGCATCACAATGATGGAAATGAGCATCATGATGAAGAAAATATGCATCGTGATAAAGAAAATGAGAATCATGATGAAGAAAATGAGCAACATGATGAAGGAAATGTGCACCATGATGAAGAAAATGAGCACCATGATGAAGAAAATGAGAATCACGTTGATGGAAATGAGCATCACGATGAAGAAAGTGAGCATCATGATGAAGAAAATATGCATCATGATGAAGAAAATATGCATTATGATGAAGAAAATGAGCATCATGATGAAGTAAATATGCATCATTATGAATGAAATGAGCATCATGATGAAGGAAATGATTATCATGATGAAGGAAATGAGAGTCACATTGAAGTAAATGAGCATCACGATGAAGAAACTGAGAATCATGATGAAACAAATATGCATCATGATGAAGAACATATGCATCATGATGAAGAAAATATGCAACAAGATGAAGACAATAAGCATTATGATGAAGTAAATGAGCATCATGATAAAGAAAATATGCAACATGATGAAGGAAATGAGCATCATAATAAAGGAAATGATCATCATGATGAAGGAAATGAGAATCACGTTGAAGGAAATAAGCATCACGATGAAGAAAATAAGCATCATGATGAAACAAATATGCATCATGATGAAGAAAATGTGCATCATGAAGAAGAAAATATGCATATTATGAAGAAAATGAGCATCATGATGAAGAAAATGAGCATCATGATGAAATAAATATGCATCATGATAAAGGAAATGAGCATAATGATGAAGAAAATGAGTATCATGATAAAGAAAATATGCATCATGTTGAATAAAATAAGCATCATGATGAAGAAAATATACATCATGATGAAGAAAATTGGTATCATGATGAAGAAAATGAGCAACATGATGCCGGAAATATGCATTACGATGAAGTAAATGAGTATCATGATGAATAAAATATGCATCATGATGAAGAAATATGCATCATGATGAAAAAATGAGCGTCTTGATGAAGGAAATGAGGAAAATGAGGATCATGATTAAGGAAATGAGCATCATGATGAAGAAAATGAGAATCATGATGAAGAAAACATGCAACATGATGAAAAAAATAGGCATCATGATGAAGAAAATGAGCATCATTAAGAAGAAAATATGCATCATGATGAAGAAAATATGCATCATGATGAAGAAAATGAGCATCATCATGAAGAAAATATGCATTATGATGAATAAAATGAGCATCAAGATGTAGGAAATGAGCATCATGATAAAGTAAATGAGCATCATTATGAAGAAAATATGCATTATGATGAAGGAAATGAGCATCATGATGAAGAAAATGAGCATCATGATTAAGAAAATATGCATCATAATGAAGGAAATGAGCATCATGATGAAGGAAGTGAGCATCATGATGAAGGAAGTGAGCATCATGATGAAGGAAATGAGCATCATGATGAAGAAAATGTGCATCATGATGAAGAAAATGAACATTATGATGAAGAAAATATGAATAATGATGAAGAAAATAAGTACCATGATAAAGGAAATAAGTACCATGATGAAGAAAATGAGCATAATGATGATGAAAATATGCATCATTATGAAGAAAATGAGTATCATGATGAAGGAAATGAATATCATGATGAAGGAAATGAGCATCACGATGAAGGAAATTAGCATCACGATGGAGAAAATGAGCATCATGATGAAGAAAATATGCATCTTGATGAAGAAAATATGCATAAAGATGAAGAAAATGAGCATCATGATGAAAAAAATATGCATCATGATGAAGAAAATGAGCATCGTGATGAAGAAAATGTGTGTTATAATGAAGAAAATGCGCATGATGATGACGGAAATGAGCATCACGATGAAGGAAATGAGCATAATGATGAAGAAAATATGCGTCATGATAAAGAAAATGAGTATCATGATGAAGAAAATGAGCACCATGATGAAGGAAATGTGCACCATGATGAAGAAAATGAGCACCATGAAGAAGGAAATGAGAATCACGTTGAAGGAAATGAGCATCACGATGAAGAAAGTGAGCATCATGATGAAGCAAATATGTATTATGATGAAGAAAATATGCATCATGATAAAGAAAATATGCATCATAATGAAGAAAATGAGCATCATGATGATGTAAATATGCGTCATTATGAAGAAATAAGCATCATGATGAAGGAAATGATCATCATTATGACGGAAATGAGAATCACGTTGTAAGAAATGAGCATCACGATGAAGAAAATGAGAATCATGATGAAGCAAATATGCATCATGATGAAGAAAATATGCATCATGATGAAGAAAATATGCATCATGATGAAGAAAATGAGCATCATGATGAAGAAAATATGCATCATGATGAAGGAAATGAGCATCATGATGAAGGAAATGAGAATCACGTTGAAGAAAATGAGCATCATGATGACGAAAATGAGCATCATGATGAACCAAATATGCATCATGATGAAAAAAATATGCATCAAGATGAAGAAAATGAGCATCATGAAGAAGAAAATATGCATCATGATGAAGAAAATTGGTATCAAGATGAAGAAAATGAGCATCATGATGAAGAAAATATTCATCATGATGAATAAAATGAGCATCAAGATGAAGTAAATGAGCATCATGATAAAGTAAATGAGCATCATGATGAAGAAAATATGCATTATGATGAAGAAAATAAGCATCATGATGAAGAAAATTAGCATCATGATTAAGAAAATATGCATTATGAAGAAGGAAATGAGCATCATGATGAAGGAAATGAGCATCATGATGAAGAAATCTGCATCAAGATGAAGAAAATGAGCATCATGATGAAGAAAATATGCATCATGATGAAGAAAATGAGCACCGTGATAAAGGAAATAAGTACCATGATGAATAAAATGAGCATCATAACGAAGAAAATATGCATCATTATGAAGAAAATGAGTATCACGATCAAGGAAATGAGCATCACGATGAAGGAAATGAGCATCACGATGAAGAAAATGAGCATCATGATGAAGAAAATATGCATCATGATGAAGAAAATATGCATCAAGATTGAAGAAAATGAGCATCTTGATGAAGAAAATATGCTTCATGATGAAGAAAATGAGCATCATGATGAAGAAAATGTGTGTTATGATGAAGAAAATGAGCATCACGATGAAGGAAATGAGCATCATGATGAAAAAAATGTGCATCATGATAAAGAAAATGAGCATCATGATGAAGAAAATAAGCACCATGATGAAAGAAATGTGCACCATGATGAAGCAAATGAGCACCAAGATGAAGAAAATGAGAATCACTTTGAAGGAAATTGGCATCACAATGAAAAAAGTGAGCATCATGATGAAGCAAATATGTATCATGATGAATAAAATATGCATCATGATGAAGAAAATGAGCATCATGATGAAGTAAATATGCATCATTATGAAGAAAATGAGCATCATGATGAAGGTAATGATCATCATTATGAAGGAAATGAGCATCACGATGAAGAAAATGAGAATCATGATGAACAAAATATGCATCATGATGAAGAAAATAAACATCATGATGAAGAAAATATGTATCAAGATGAAGAAAATGAGCATCATGATGAAGAAAATGAGCATCATGATGAAGAAAATATTATTCAAGATGAAGGAAATGAGCATCATGATGAAGAAAATATGCATCATGTTGAAGAAAATAAACATCATGATGAAGAAAATATGCATCATGATGAAGAAAATTGGCATCATGATGAAGAAAATGAGCATCATGATGATGGAAATATGCATCACGATGAAGTAAATGAGCATCATGATGAAGGAAATGAGCATCATGATGAAGGAAATGAGGGAAATGAGGATCATGATTAAGGAAATGAGCATTATGATGAAGAAAATGAGAATCACGATGAAGAAAATATGCATCATTATGAAAAAATAGGCATCATGATGAAAACAATATGCATCATTATGAAGAAAATGAGCATCATGAAGAAGAAAATATGCATCATGATGAAGAAAATATGCATCATGATGAATAAAATGAGCATCATGATGATGAAAATATGCATCATGATGAATAAAATGAGCATCAAGGTGAAGAAAATGAGCATCATGATAAAGTAATTGAGCATCATGATGAAGAAAATATGCATCATGATGAGGAAAATGAGCATTATGATGAATAAAATATGCATCATGATGAATGAAATGAGTATCATGATGAAGGAAATGAAAATAATGATGAAGAAAATGAGCATCATGATGAAGAAAATGTGAATCATAATGATGAAAATGAGCATCATGATGAAGAAAATATGCATCATGATGAAGAAAATGAGCACCATGATAAAGTAAATAAGCACCATGACGAAAAAATGAGCACCATGTTGAAGAAAATGTGCATCATGATGAAGAAAATGAGCATCATGATGAAGAAAATATGCAACATTATAAAGGAAATGAACATCACAATGAAGGAAATGAGCATTACAATGAAGAAAATGAGCATTATGATGAAGAAAATATGCATCATGATGAAGAAAATATGCATCAAGATGAAGAAAATGAGCATCATGATGAAGAAAATTATTAGATTGTATACTATAACCCTAGCTTTTGTATTGAACAATGTTTTAACAATTTTATTTGAAATAAGAATCATAAGATCAAACGTTTGCATATTATAAATTGTTTATTTATATGTTTGTGCAAAAGTCCATTTACTTTATACTTTAGATATTATGTTGTGCGACAACATGCAGAAGATCATATTATCGATTTCCTTATAAAGTATAAACAGATGCTTACAACCGAGATAAAACGGGGACTATCTATCGGAATGGTTGTAGTGTGGTTTAGAATTAGTTTGTCTTGACTATAGAATTTCATTAGTGCACTTAGCGTGTATTGAGCAGGACTGCATGATATCGTTCAACTTGTACTGTCTATATAGGAGAACTTGATCTCAGTTATTATGGATGTTCGTGCTCTTAATCCTTATACAATAACCTCGACACGTAGGGCAGTATGTATTTCTTTGATTCATCAATGGGTGAGATTTACATGTATTAAATCAACAAATTGGGTGTGTTGGAAGTAGTGTTGTCTCTATGGTGTGCTGTTGATTGTAGAAGTTATTCATGTCCGACATAGGTTGATGATGTCCCCTTGAGAAGCTTATAAGGTTTATCATGTAAATCTTGCAAGTAGATTAATTCCGGCATGATAATAAGGTTGAGTGGTACTACTCTCGGAAGAGATATTAATTAATTTGAGTTGTCAGTATTTTATTAATTAATGGTCATTGTATATCTTAAACATGGGGAGAATTTCGAGCTCATAATAAGGAGCCCAAAACATTATTTTATGATTGGATGGGTAATGCAGTAATAATATTTTAATGGACTATATTATTATTATTGGATTTAATAAAATGTTTTGGGCTAAGTTTGGTTAATTAAATCCAATCGAGGCTCAATCCAATTTCTCCTCCTAGTCCCTGTTGTAGCCCAATAAATAAGTCATCTCAGCTTCCTGGAACCCTAAGCCTGTTCCCCTTTTGACGTAGAGAAGGGATAGAAGCAGTTAAGAGATTCTGGAGATTGTTGTCCACACAACACCAGAGTTGACTTTGGGTCATACAACAGATGATCAAGAGGTGGTTCACTGCTGATCATCCTCTGCATCATCCCAGAAGAAAGGTAAACTTTTATTTTGCTTCCGATGTAATTGTTTACTTGAGTTCCTAACAGATCACGCTGAGCCAAACGATCCAATAGCCAACAATTGGTATTAGAGCTTTCGTGGTGAAATATGAACCGTAATGTTAGGGTTTATGTGATTATATGATTATGTGATATGGTCTGAATATAATCATTTTTTAGTGCTATTTGTGTGTTTATTGTCGATAGAAAGCATGGATATTAGGGTGAGTATTTTGTGAATAATCATATGTGCTTTTCGGTGGGTTTGTCGTGTGTTTGTTGATGATTGAACACGCTGGATTCACACATGGATGCACTTTGTGCGTCGAGGGATGGTGAAAACAAGTCATGCTCATGAGCTGCCAATGTGATGGGCTGCCAACGGTGTAAGACCGATTAACCCTGAAGAAAAATCGACGAAGGTGACTGATGGAAGGCAGCGAACGGTGGCGGCAGACCAGGACAGTAGGACCGGGGCCAATTCAACCAGATTCAGGGCGAGTCTGGGCTGGATGATGAAGTTGCTGCTGGTAGGCGGTATGAAATCTCCAGGCAGTTATGGCTGATCGACGGCAAAAGCATGAAGCAACATTGTCGGGGTAGAACGCTGGACGATCGCTGATGAAGGTGGGCCTCGGCAGTGCAATTCTGATGGCGATGCGTCGCCAAGTTTTGGCAACTGATCATGGCAACAAGTACGGAGATAGGAGGTGACTTGCGAGACGTCGAGTAGCATCAAACTTGGACAAGAGCCTCCGAGAGAGTCGCTGATGATTCCGGGGTGGGTCTTTCCTCTGTTCGATTGGGCCTTCACTATTTGCTGGCGTGTCTGTAGTTTTACCGGCCAGTTCTCCCTGCTGAGAGATGGCACCGTGCGGCATGGTGTTCGTGCGGCGAGGCTGTCGAGGCTGTCAAGAGACGACCAGAATCGGCTGGCAGCTTGATGCGTCAACTGTCCAATCGGTGGCACGACGTGAAGGCAACTGCCGATTGAATCTGGTAGGAGCCAAGGCGCCGTCGTGGCTGGCGGACGCTGCTGGATGGTCTGGGCGTGGAGCATGCACGGCAGAGGGCTGACGGCGCGACTCTAACGGGCTGATGGCACAACTGCTGAGAGAAGTGGCGCCTAGTTTTTCGCGTGACAGCTGCCGTGTGGAATCGTATTGCGGCTAGTCCCCCCTGAATGATATGTTAATTATAGAAAAACGAGAGGCCGAAGCCAGTACAATTACATATAATAAATACTCCACAACCGGAGCAACCAAAGAAAAACAGACCTATCTAGCTAGCAAATGCTGAAAAGTAATAAATACTCCACAACCGGAGCAACCAAAGAAAAACAGACCTATCTAGCTAGTAAATGCTGAAAAGTAATTACATGCATAATTATGGAGTAAACCAAGCCATCAACCGAAGGACGAATACCGTTGAAGATTGCGTCATTCCGAGCCTTCCATATGAGGAAGACGCTTCCATGAAGAGGGCGTGACACGGTTTGGGCTGTTGGGCTAAATTTCTAATATTTGTTTTTGGGCTGCCTGATGGGCCTAATTCTGTTGTTAATAGGGTGCATTTTTTGGGCTGCCTGTTGGGCCATAGTTTATTGATGGGCTAGTCTTTTACATGTGCTTTCATCCTATAGTGGTGCTAACAAGTAATGTGGATAATAGGCCCATTTGCTTGAAATTTTTTTTTGAGCCTTAATCCCTGTTATATATAATTGATTTAATTGTTTAAATTTGACAATTAATTGTTATATATGTGGCATGATCTATGTGATTTATTTTTTTTAAATTACTTAAAATAGAAGCATGCTACGATGTATATTTTAGTATTGAAATATTATATGCATGTTAAAAACACTCGGTGTTAAATAATTAAGTAGGAGAGGGGATTGGTAATTAATTCCTGCGTCCTCCATTATTGGTTTGTAATTGATGTGAGTAAACTTTCGCGTTGGCAATAGAGCCTTCCTCCATAACGGATGAGTTTATTCACGGATCACTGGTACAAACTTCTTTATGATGATTGTAGAAAGTTATCCGAGCGCGTGTGGATTTCACCAACTAAAGGCACATAAGCTTGGGCAGCAGACTTGGAATCAAATAATGGTGTACACTTAGGTGTAAATAATAAGTATCCTCCCCAACGGAGTCACTGCTGTTATTTACATGGCTAAAAAGGAACCGACTATTAATTATTTTGTCATAAAGTTAGGTTGACAAATGAAATTAACGGGTAAAATCTTCTCTTGTAAATGTTCGGGTTTGTATACATCCACCCAAACGTGGTATGCAAATTCACGGTGCTTGAGATGTTGGTGAATTTTATTTTATATTGTTTTGAAGGATTCAATATAAATTGATAAATTCGAAGTGTTTGATCTGTTTAATTATTTATGATTCTCAGGATTTTCAAATGACACTCAACTCGCTTACTGTTATACTTAAAGTGCATAAACTTACTGGCACTAATTATGTTGACTGGAAGCGAAACATGTATATTGTTTTAACTGCTGAAGATTATATCTTTGTTCTCACTGAGGAATGTCCTCCGGCACCTACTAATGACTCTACCGAAGAGCAAAGAGTTGCTTATAATAGGTGGGTCAAAGCTAATAGGATGGCTAAGTGATACATTTTGGCTTCCATGTCAAATGTACTTCAAACTCAGCATCAAGCTATGCAGACCGCCTATGATATGATGCATGAAATTGACGCATGGAATTACAATGAGGCATTGCAAGATAAAGATGCTCAATTATGACAAAACACAATGAAATCTGAAATAGAATCCATGTATTCTAATCAAGTCTGGGAGCTAGTAGAGCCACCCGATGGTGTAAAAGCTATTGGAGCAAGTGGATCTATAAAAGAAAAAGAGGATCTGACGGTAAGGTGGAAACCTTTAAAGCTAGGCCTGTGGCTAAAGGATATACTTAGAAAGAAGGAATCGATTATGAGGAAACCTTCTCGCCTGTGGCCGTGCTAAAGTCAATCCAGATTCTTTTGTCTATTGCTGCTCATATGGATTATAAGGTATGGCAAATGGATGTCAAGACAGCTTTCCTGAATGGAAGTCTTGAGGAAAACATCTATATGAAGCAACCTGAAGGATTCATTGCAAAGGGCGAAGAGCATCTTGTGTTTGAGCTTAAAAGGTCCATTTATGGATTGAAACAAGCTTCAAGATCATGGAACATCCATTTTGATGAAGTAATCCAGTCATATGTATTTATTCAATGTCCGGATGAATCATGTTTGTACAAAAAGTGTGACGGAAACGTAGTGGTTTTTCTTGTACTTTACGTGGATGATATTCTGCTCATTCGAAACAATGTAAATGTATTGTCGGGCGTAAAGGTATGGATGTCCAAGCAGTTTGAAATGAAGGACTTAGGAGAGGCCGGACACAATCTTGGGATCAAATTAATAAGGGATCGCAAGAAAAGAATGTTGTGCTTATCCTATAAGCTTCATACATTAATACAATCCTGACTCGTTTTAGCTTGCAAGATTCCAAGAAAGGTTTTCTACCTTTCAGACATGGAATACCTCTATCTAAGGAAATGTGTCTAAAGACACAACAGGAAATAGAGGCAATGAAGCTGGTCCCTTATGCTTCGGCTGTAGGAAGCCTCATGTACGAGACTGGATATCTGTTATGCTGTTGGCATGGTCAGTAGGTATCAAAATAATCCAGGACAAGGGCATTGGACTACGATAAAGCATATTTTGAAAAACCTGTGAAGGGCTAGGGATTATGTATTGGTTTACCGGACATATACTTTGTTACCTTTGGATTATACTGATTCAAATTTCCAGTCAGATAGGGATGCTAGTAAATCCACCTCGGGTTATGTGTATACTCTTGGAGGAGGAGCCATAATATGGAGGAGTGTAAAGCAGAAATGCGGTGTGGACTCCACCATGGAAGCTGAATATATAGCAGCCTCTGAGGCAGCTAAAGAAGCAGTATGTCTTATGAACTTCTTAATGGACTTGGATGTGATTCCCGGTTTGCCCAAAGCGATCACAATTTATTATGATAACAGTGGTGCAGTAGCAAACTCGAAGGAGCCACGAGCCCATAAGGTGAGTAAACTCATTGAGCGCAAGTACCACCTTGTACGAGACCTCATTAAAGGAGGGGAGGTCGTTGTCGCTAAGATTGCATCGGAGGATAGTCTGGCTTATCCTTTTACTAAGAGCCTTCCAGCGAAAGCGTTCGATGGGCATGTAGATATGGCAGCGTAGTCTCATAGTATAAGTGGGATATTGTTAGATTGTATATTATAAGCCTAGCTTTTGTATTGAACAATGTTTTAATAATTTTATTTGAAATGAGAATCATATGATCAAACGTTTTGCATATTATAAATTGTTTATTTATATGTTTGTGCAAAAGTCCATTTACTTTATACTGTAGATAATATGTTTTGCGACAACACGCGGAAGATCATATTAGCAGTTTCC
Organism: Pogostemon cablin; assembly: GCA_023678885.1. NCBI lineage: Eukaryota > Viridiplantae > Streptophyta > Magnoliopsida > Lamiales > Lamiaceae > Pogostemon > Pogostemon cablin. Next base: position 4,412,775 of record CM043006.1, read on the forward strand.
TTATAAAGTATAAAAAGATGCTCACAACCGAGATAGACAGGGACTATCTATCGGGATGGTCGTAGTGTGGTTTGGTATTATTTTATCTTAACTATAGATCACATTAGTGCACTTAGCGTGTATTGAGCTGGACACATGAGATCGTTCGACTTATACTGTCTATATAGTAGAACTTGATCTCAGTTATTATGGATGTTCATGCTCTTATTCCCTATAAAATAACCTCGACACGTAGGGCAGTATGTATTTCTTTGATTCATCAATGGGTGAGATTTACATGTATTAAATCAACAAACTCGGTGAATTGGGAAGTAGTACTGTCTCTATGGTGTGTTGTTGATTGTAGAAGGAATTCATGTCCGATATAGAATGATGATGTCCCCTTGAGGAGCTCATAAGATTTATAATGTAAATCTTGCAAGTGGATTAATTCTGGCATGATAATAAGTTTGAGTGGTACTATAATCGGAAGAGATATTAATTAATTTGAGTTGTCAGTAACTTAATTAATGGACATTGTATATCTTAAACAAGGAGAGAATTTTGGGCTCATAATAAGAAGGAGCCCAAAACATAATTTTAGGATTCGATGGGTAGTGCAGTAATAATATTTTAGTGGACTATATTATTATTATTGGATTTAATAATAAGCTTTGGGCTATGCTTGGTTAATTAAATCCAATTGAGGCCCAATCCAATTTCTCCTCCTGGACCCTGTTGTAACCCAATAAATAAGTCATCTCAGATTCCTAGAACCCTAAGCCTGCGCTTCTTTTGACGTAGAGAAGGGATAGAAGCAGATTGAGAGATTCTGGAGATTATTGTCCACACAACACCAGAGTTGACTTTGGGTCATATAGCAGAAGATCAAGAGGTGGTACAATGCTGATCACTCTCTGCATCAACCCAGAAAAAGGTAAACTTTTATTTTGCTTCCACTGTAATTGTTTACTTGAGTTCCTAATGGATCACGCTGAGCCAAACGATCCAATAGCCAACAAAAAATGAGCATCATGATGTAGAAAAGATGCATCATGATAAAGAAAATGAGCATCATGATGAAGTTAATGAGCATCACGATGAAGGAAATGAGCATCACGATGAAGTAAATGAGCATCACGATGAAGAAAATATGGATCATGATGAAGAAAATATGCATCATGATTAAGAAAATGAGCATCATGATGAAGAAAATAAGCATTATGATGAAGAAAATATGCATCTTGATGGAGAAAACATGCATCATGATGAAGAAAATGAGCATCAAGATGAAGAAAATATGCATCATGATGAAGAAAGTGAGCATCATGATGAAGAAAAAGAGCGTCATGATATAGAAAATATGCATCATGATGAGAAAATATGCATCATGATGAAGAAAATGAGCATCATGATGAAGAAAATAAGTATCATGATGAATAAAATGACCATCAAGATGAATGAATTGAGCATCATGATGAGAAAATATGCATCATGATGAAGAAAATGTGTGTTATGATGAAGAAAATGAGAATAATGATGAAGGAAATGAGCATCACGATGAAGGAAATGAGCATCATGATGAAAAAAATATGCATCATGATGAAGAAAGTGAGCATCATGATGAAGAAAATGAGCACCATGATGAAGGAAATGTGCACCACGATGGAGAAAATGAGCACCATGATGAAGAAAATGAGAATCACGTTGAAGGAAATGAGCATCACGATGAAGAAAATGAGCATCATGATGAAGCAAATATGCATCATGATGAAGAAAATATACATCATGATGAAGAAAATATGCATCAAGATAAAGAAAATGAGCATCATGATGAATAAAATGAGTATCATGATGAAGAAAATATGCATCATTATGAAGGAAATGATCATCATGATGAAGGAAATGAGAATCACGTTGAAGGAAATGAGCATCACGATGAAGAAAATGAGCATCATGATGAAGCAAAAATGTATAATGATGAAGAAAATATGCAACAAGATGAAGAAAATAAGCATCATGATGAAGAAAAAGAGTATCATGATGAGGAAAATATGCATCATGATGAAGGAAATGAGCATCGTGATGAAGGAAATGAGCATCATGATAAAGAAAATATGCATTATGTTGAATAAAATAAGCATCATGATAACGAAAATATGCATCATGATGAAGAAAATTGACATCATGATGAAGAAAATGAGCATCATAATGACGGAAATATGCATCACGATGACGTAAATGAGCATCATGATGAAGGAAATATGCATTATGATGAAGAAAATATGCATTATGATGAAGAAAATGAGCATCATGATGAAGGAAATGAGGGAAATGAGGATCATGATGAAGGAAATGAGCATCATGATGAAGAAAATATGCATCATGATGAAGAAAATAAGCGTCATGATGAAAACAATATGCATCGTGATGAAGAAAATGCGCATCATAATGAAGGAAATGTGTGTTATGATGAAGAAAATGAGCATAATGATGAAGGAAATGAGCATCACGATGAAGGAAATGAGCATCATGATGAATAAAATATGCATCATGATGAAGAAAGTGAGCATCATGATGAAGAAAATGAGCACCATGACGAAAGAAATGTGCACCATGATGGAGAAAATGAGCACCATGATGAAGAAAATGAGAATCACGTTGAAGGAAATGAGCATCACGATGAAGAAAATGAGCATCATGATGAAGCAAATATGCATCATGATGAAGAAAATATACATCATGATGAAGAAAATATGCATCAAGATAAAGAAAATGAGCATCATGATGAATAAAATGAGTATCATGATGAAGAAAATATGCATCATTATGAAGGAAATGATCATCATGATGAAGGAAATGAGAATCACGTTGAAGGAAATGAGCATCACGATGAAGAAAATGAGCATCATGATGAAGCAAAAATGTATAATGATGAAGAAAATATGCAACAAGATGAAGAAAATAAGCATCATGATGAAGAAAAAGAGTATCATGATGAGGAAAATATGCATCATGATGAAGGAAATGAGCATCGTGATGAAGGAAATGAGCATCATGATAAAGAAAATATGCATTATGTTGAATAAAATAAGCATCATGATAACGAAAATATGCATCATGATGAAGAAAATTGACATCATGATGAAGAAAATGAGCATCATAATGACGGAAATATGCATCACGATGACGTAAATGAGCATCATGATGAAGGAAATATGCATTATGATGAAGAAAATATGCATTATGATGAAGAAAATGAGCATCATGATGAAGGAAATGAGGGAAATGAGGATCATGATGAAGGAAATGAGCATCATGATGAAGAAAATATGCATCATGATGAAGAAAATAAGCGTCATGATGAAAACAATATGCATCGTGATGAAGAAAATGCGCATCATAATGAAGGAAATGTGTGTTATGATGAAGAAAATGAGCATAATGATGAAGGAAATGAGCATCACGATGAAGGAAATGAGCATCATGATGAATAAAATATGCATCATGATGAAGAAAGTGAGCATCATGATGAAGAAAATGAGCACCATGACGAAAGAAATGTGCACCATGATGGAGAAAATGAGCACCATGATGAAGAAAATGAGAATCACGTTGAAGGAAATGAGCATCACGATGAAGAAAATTAGCATCATGATGAAGCAAATATGCATCATGATGAAGAAAATATGCATCTTGATGAAGAAAATATGCATCAAGATAAAGAAAATGAGCATCATGATGAAGAAAATTAGTATCATGATGAAGAAAATATGCATCATTATGAACGAAATGATCATCATGATGAAGGAAATATGCATCATTATGGAGAAAATGAGCATCATGATGAAGGAAATGATCATCATGATGAAGGAAATGAGAATCACGTTGAAATAAATGAGCATCACGATGAAGAAAATGAGCATCATGATGAAGCAAATATGCATCATGATGAAGAAAATATGCATCATGATGAATAAAACGATTATCATGATGAGGAAAATATGAATCATGATGAAGGAAATGAGCATCATGATGAAGGAAATGAGCATCATGATAATGAAAATATGCATTATGTTGAATAAAATAAGCATCATGATGAAGAAAATATGCATCATGATGAAGAAAATTGGCATCATGATGAAGAAAATGAGCATCATGATGACGGAAATATGAATCACGATGAAATAAATGAGCATCATGATGAAGGAAATATGCATTATGATGAAGAAAATATGCATTATGATGAAGAAAATGAGCATCATGATGAATAAAATGAGGAAAATGAGGATCATGATGAAGGAAATGAGCATCATGATGAAGAAAATATGCATCATGATGAAGAAAATAAGCGTCATAATGAAAACAATATCCATCATGATGAAAAAAATGAGCATCATGAAGAAGAATATATGCATCATGATGAAGAAATATGCATCATGATGAAGAAAATGAGCATCATGATGTAGAAAATATGCATCATGATGAATAAAATAAACATCAAGATGAAGCAAATGAGTATCATGATAAAGTAAATGAGCATCATGATGAAGAAAATATGCATCATGAAGAAGAAAATGAGCCTCATGATGAAGAAAACGAGCATCATGATGAAGAAAATATGTATCATGATGAAGGAAATGAGCATCATGATGAAGGAAATTAGCATCATGATGAAGGAAATGAGCATCATGATGAAGAAAATGTACATCATGATGAAGAAAATGAGCACTATGATGAAGAAAATATGCAACATGATGAAGAAAATGAGCACTATGATAAAGGAAATATGTACCATTATGAAGAAAATGAGCAACATGATGAAAAAAATGTGCATCATTATGAAGAAAATGAGCATCATGATGAAGAAAATATGCATCATTATTAAGAAAATGAGCATCATAATGAAGGAAATGAACATCATGATGAAGGAAATGAGCATCACGATGAAGGAAATGAGCATCATGATGAAGAAAATGAGAATCATGATGAAGAAAATATGCATCATGATGAAGAAAATATGTATCAAGATGAAAAATTGAGAATCATGATGAAGAAAATGTGCATCATGATGAAGAAAACATGCATCATGATGAAGAAAATGAGCATCATGATTAAGTAAATGAGTGTCACGATTAAGGAAAAGAGCATCACGATGAAGAAAATGAGTATCACGATGAAGAAAATATGGATCATGATGAAGAAAATATGCATCATGATTAAGAAAATGAGCATCATGGTGAAGAAAATGAGCATCATGATAAAGAAAATATGCATCTTGATGAAGAAAATATGCATCATGATGAATAAAGTGAGCATCATGATGAAGAAAATGAGCGTCATGATAAAGAAAATATGCATCATGATGAGAAAATATGCATCATGATGTAGAAGATGAGCATCATGATGAAGAAAATATGCATCATGATGAATAAAATGAGAGTCATGATGAAGCAAATATGCATCATTATTAAGAAAATATGCCCCATGATGAAGAAAATGAGCATCATGATGATGAAAATGAGCATCATATGAGGAAAATATGCATCATGATGAGGGAAATAAGCATCATGATGAAGGAAATGAACATCATGATGAAGAAAATGAATATCATGATGAATAAAATATGCATTATGTTGAAGCAAATAAGCATCATGATGAAGAAAATATTCATCATGATGAAGAAAATTGGCATCATGATAAAGAAAATGTGGATCATGATGACGGAAATATGCATCAGGATGAAGTAAATGAGCATCATGATGAAGGAAATGAGCATCATGATGAAGGAAATGAGGGAAATAAGGATCATGATGAAGGAAATGAGCATCATGATGAAGAAAAGATGCATCATGATAAAGAAAATGAGCATAATGATGAAGTTAATGAGCATCACGATGAAGGAAATAATCATCACTATGAAGTAAATGAGCATCACGATAAAGAAAATATGGATCATGATGAAGAAAATATGCATCATGATTTAGAAAATGAGAATCATGATGAAGAAAATAAGCATCATGATGAAGAAAATATGCATCTTGATGAAGAAAACATGCATCATGATGAAGAAAATGAGCATCAAGATGAAGAAAATATGCATCATGATGAAGAAAGTGAGCATCATGATGAAGAAAAAGAGCGTCATGATATAGAAAATATGCATCATGATGATAAAATATGCATCATGATGTAGAAAATGAGCATCATGATGAAGAAAATATGCATCATGATGAATAAAATGAGCATCAAGATGAAGGAATTGAGCATCATGATGAGAAAATATGCATCATGATGAAGAAAATGCGCATCATAATGAAGGAAATGTGTGTTATGATGAAGAAAATGAGCATAATGATGAAGGAAATGAGCATCACGATGAAGGAAATGAGCATCATGATGAAGAAAATATGCATCATGATGAAAAAAGTGAGCATCATGATGAAGAAAATAAGCACCATGATGAAGGAAATGTGCACCATGATGGATAAAATGAGCACCATGATAAAGAAAATGAGAATCACGTTTAAGGAAATGAGCATCACGATGAAGAAAATGAGCATCATGATGAAGCAAATATGCATCATGATGAAGAAAATATGCATCATGATGAAGAAAATATGCATCATAATGATGAAGAAAATATGCATCATTATGAAGGAAATGATCATCATGATGAAGGAAATGAGAATCATGATGAAGGAAATGAGCATCACGATGAAAAAAATGAGCATCATGATGAAACAAATATGCATAATGATGAAAAAAATATGCATCAAGATGAAGAAAATAAGCATCATGATGAAGAAAACGAGCATCATGATGAGAAAAATATGCATCATGATGAAGGAAATGTGCATCATGATGAAGGAAATGAGCATCATGATAAAGAAAATTTGCATTATGTTGAATAAAATAAGCATCATGATGAAGAAAATATGCATCATGATGAAGAAAATTGGCATCATGATGAAGAAAATGAGCATCATGATGACAGAAATATGCATCACGATGAAGTAAATGAGCATCATGATGAAGGAAATATGCATTATGATGAAGAAAATATGCATTATGATGAAGAAAATGAGCATCATGATGAAGAAAATGAGGGAAATGAGGATCATGACGAAGGAAATGAGCATCATGATGAAGAAAATATGCATCATGATGAAGAAAATAAGCGTCATGATGAAAACAATATGCATCGTGATGAAGAAAATGCGCATCATAATGAAGGAAATGTGTGTTATGATGAAGAAAATGAGCATCACGATGAAGGAAATGAGCATCACGATGAAGGAAATGAGCATCATGATGAAGAAAATATGCATCATGATGAAGAAAGAGAGCATCATGATGAAGAAAATGAGCACCATGACGAAAGAATGTGCACCATGATGGAGAAAATGAGCACCATGATGAAGAAAATGAGAATCACGTTGAAGGAAATGAGCATCACGATGAAGAAAATGAGCATCATGATGAAGCAAATGTGCATCATGATGAAGAAAATATGCATCATGATGAAGAAAATATGCATCAAGATAAAGAAAATGAGCATCATGATGAAGAAAATGAGTATCATGATGAAGAAAATATGTATCATGATGAAGAAAATATGCATCATGATGAAGGAAATATGCATCATTATGGAGAAAATGAGCATCAAGATGAAGGAAATGATCATCATGATGAAGGAAATGAGAATCACGTTGAAAAAATGAGCATCACGATGAAGGAAATGAGCATCACGATGAAGCAAATATGCATCATGATGAAGAAAATATGCATCATTATGAAGAAAATAAGCATCATGATGAAGAAAACGATTATCATGATGAGGAAAATATGCATCATTATTAAGGAAATGAGCATCATGATGAAGGAAATGAGCATCATGATAAAGAAAATATGCATTATGTTGAATAAAATAAGCATCATGATGAAGAAAATATGCATCATGATGAAGAAAATTGGCATCATGATGAAGAATATGAGCATCATGATGATGGAAATATGCATCACGATGAAGTAAATGAGCATCATGATGTAGGAAATATGCATTATGATGAAGAAAATATGCATTATGATGAAGAAAATGAGCATCATGATGAAGGAAATGAGGAAAATGAAGATCATGATGAAGGAAATGAGCATCATGATGAAGAAAATATGCATCATGATGAAGAAAATAAGCGTCATGATGAAAACAATATGCATCATGATGAAGAAAAAGTGAATCATGAAGAAGAATATATGCATCTTGATGAACTAATATCCATCATGATGAAGAAAATGAGCATCATGATGTAGAAAATATGCGTCATGATGAATAAAATAAACATCAAGATGAAGCAAATGAGTATCAAGATAAAGTAAATGAGCATCATGATGAAGAAAATATGCATCATGAAGAAGAAAATGAGCATCGTGATGAAGAAAACGAGCATCATGATGAAGAAAATATGTATCATGATGAAGGAAATGAGCACTATGATGAAGAAAATATGCATCACGATGAAGAAAATGAGCACTATGATAAAGGAAATATGCACCATTATGAAGAAAATGAGCAACATGATGAAGAAAATGTACATCATTATGAAGAAAATGAGCATCATGATAAAGAAAATACGCATCATTATGAAGAAAATGAGCATCATGATGAAGGAAATGAATATCATGATGAAGGAAATGATCACGATGAAGGAAATGAGCATCACGATGTAGAAAATATGCATCATGATGAAGAAAATATGCATCATGATGAAGAAAATATGTATCAAGATGAAAAAATGAGCATCATGATGAAGAAAATGAGCATCACGTAAAAGAAAATGAGCATCATGATGAAGCAAATATGCATCATGATGAAGAAAATATGCATCATGATGAAGAAAATAAGCATCATGATGATGAAAACGAGCATCATGATGAGGAAAATATGCATCATGATGAAGGAAATGAGCATCATGATGAAGGAAATGAGCATTATGTTGAATAAAATAAGCATCATGATGAAGAAAATATGCATCATGATGAAGAAAATGAGCATCATGATGACGGAAATATGCACACGATGAAGTAAATGAGCATCATGATGAAGGATATATGCATTATGATGAAGAAAATATGCATTATGATGAAGAAAATGAGCATCATGATGAAGGAAATGAGTGAAATGAGGATCATGATGAAGGAAATGAGCATCATGATGAAGAAAATATGCATCATGATGAAGAAAATAAGCGTCATAATGAAAACAATATGCATCATGATGAAGAAAATGAGCATCATGAAGAAGAATATATGCATCATGATTAAGAAAATGAGCATCATGAAGAAGAAAATATTCATCATGATGAAGAAATATGCATCATGATGAAGAAAATGAGCATCATGATGGAGAAAATATGCATCATGATTAATAAAATGAACATCAACATGAAGGAAATGAGTATCATGATAAAGTAAATGAGCATCATGATGAAGAAAATATGCATCATGAAGAAGAAAATGAGCATCATGATGAAGAAAACGAGCATCATGATGAAGAAAATATGTGTCATGATGATGGAAATGAGCATTATGATGAAGGAAATTAGCATTATGATGAAGAAAATGAGCATCATGATGAAGAAAATGTACATCATGATGAAGAAAATGAGCACTATGATGAAGAAAATATGCATCATGATGAAGAAAATAAGCATCATGATGAAGAAAACGATTATCATGATGAGGAAAATATGCATCATTATGAAGAAAATGAGCATCATGATGAAGGAAATGAGCATCATGATAAAGAAAATATGCATTATGTTGAATAAAATAAGCATCATGATGAAGAAAATATGCATCATGATGAAGAAAATTGGAATCATGATGAAGAATATGAGCATCATGATGACGGAAATATGCATCACGATGAAGTAAATGAGCATCATGATGTAGGAAATATGCATTATGATGAAGAAAATATGCATTATTATGAAGAAAATGAGCATCATGATGAAGGAAATGAGGAAAATGAGGATCATGATGAAGGAAATGAGCATCATGATGAAGAAAATATGCATCATGATGAAGAAAATAAGCGTCATGATGAAAACAATATGCATCATGATGAAGAAAAAGTGCATCATGAAGAAGAATATATGCATCATGATGAACTAATATGCATCATGATGAAGAAAATGAGCATCATGATGTAGAAAATATGCATCATGATGAATAAAATAAACATCAAGATGAAGCAAATGAGTATCAAGATAAAGTAAATGAGCATCATGATGAAGAAAATATGCATCATGAAGAAGAAAATGAGCATCGTGATGAAGAAAACGAGCATCATGATGAAGAAAATATGTATCATGATGAAGGAAATGAGCACTACGATGAAGAAAATATGCATCATGATGAAGAAAATGAGCACTATGATAAAGGAAATATGCACCATTATGAAGAAAATGAGCAACATGATGAAGAAAATGTACATCATTATGAAGAAAATGAGCATCATGATAAAGAAAATACGCATCATTATGAAGAAAATGAGCATCATGATGAAGGAAATGAATATCATGATGAAGGAAATGATCACGATGAAGGAAATGAGCATCACGATGTAGAAAATATGCATCATGATGAAGAAAATATGCATCATGATGAAGAAAATATGTATCAAGATTAAAAAATGAGCATCATGATGAAGAAAATGAGCATCACGTTAAAGAAAATGAGCATCATGATGAAGCAAATATGCATCATGATGAAGAAAATATGCATCATAATGAAGAAAATAAGCATCATGATGAAGAAAACGAGCATCATGATGAGGAAAATATGCATCATGATGAAGGAAATGAGCATCATGATTAAGGAAATGAGCATTATGTTGAATAAAATAAGCATCATGATGAAGAAAATATGCATCATGATGAAGAAAATGAGCATCATGATGACGGAAATATGCACACGATGAAGTAAATGAGCATCATGATGAAGGAAATATGCTTTATGATGAAGAAAATATGCATTATGATGAAGAAAATGAGCATCATGATGAAGGAAATGAGTGAAATGAGGATCATGATGAAGGAAATGAGCATCATGATGAAGAAAATATGCATCATGATGAAGAAAATAAGCGTCATAATGAAAACAATATGCATCATGATGAAGAAAATGAGCATCATGAAGAAGAATATATGCATCATGATTAAGAAAATGAGCATCATGAAGAAGAAAATATTCATCATGATGAAGAAATATGCATCATGATGAAGAAAATGAGCATCATGATGGAGAAAATATGCATCATGATGAATAAAATGAACATCAACATGAAGGAAATGAGTATCATGATAAAGTAAATGAGCATCATGATGAAGAAAATATGCATCATGAAGAAGAAAATGAGCATCATGATGAAGAAAACGAGCATCATAATGAAGAAAATATGTGTCATGATGAAGGAAATTAGCATCATGATGAAGAAAATGAGCATCATGATGAAGAAAATGTACATCATGATGAAGAAAATGAGCACTATGATGAAGAAAATATGCATCATGATGAAGAAAATGAGCACTATGATAAAGGAAATACGCACCATTATGAAGAAAATGAGAAACATAATGAAAAAAATGTGCAACATTATGAAGAAAATGTGCATCATGATGAAGAAAATATGCATCATTATGAAGAAAATGAGCATCATGATGAAGGAAATGAACATCATGATGAAGGAAATGAGCATCACGATGAAGGAAATGAGCATCACGATGAAGAAAATGAGCATCATAATGAGGAAAATATGCATCATGATGAAGAAAATATGTATCAAGATGAAAAAATGAGCATCATGATGAAGAAAATGTGCATCATGATGAAGAAAACATGCATCATGATGAAGAAAATGAGCATCATGATTAAGTAAATGAGTGTCACGATGAAGGAAAAGAGCATCACGATGAAGAAAATGAGCATCACGATGAAGAAAATATGGATCATGATGAAGAAAATATGCATCATGATTAAGAAAATGAGCATCATGGTGAAGAAAATGAGCATCATGATAAAGAAAAAATGCATCTTAATGAAGAAAATATGCATCATGATGAAGAAAGTGAGCATCATGATGAAGAAAATGAGCGTCATGATAAAGAAAATATGCGTCATGATATAATATCTTAGTTCAACTAGATTTTTTTTTAGAAAGCCCAAAACCTATTTATTTATTTTATGGCCCAAAAGGCCAGCCCTATCTTAGCCCAACTAGATTTTGTTAGAAAGCCCAAAACTAATTATTTATTTTTATGGCCCAAAAGGCCAGCCCAATTAAGCCCAACTATATTTTTTTTAGAAAGCCCAAATTTATTTATTTATTTTGTGGCCCAAAGTTTCAGCCCACTTAAATGACCTGATATATAATTATTAAGGCTAAAGTTAAAAAAAAAAAAGAGAGAAGAACGGGAGAAGAAAAGCAAAAGAGGGGAAAGAAGAGAGGAAGAGGAGAAACCCTTGTTGATCAAATTCTCCCTTACAACCCTCATCCTAGGTGGTTTTTAAGTTGTTTTGAGGTAAGTGGTGTGTGAATTAAGCTTCCTTCTTCCATGATTTTGTAATTTTGTTGGGTTTTTCTTTTTGGTATGTGGGTAATTTGCAGACTGTTCGAACTGATTTTGACATAGCTATTACCCTCGAAAGTTTGCAAACTTAATTTCTGTACGTAGCTGAACTCGTTAGCTTTCCGTAGCCACTTGAAACGCCTCAATCCGATTATTCTACAATTAGTTATGATTTTTCTCGTAAACTGCCGCTAGCTGGAAAATTTCAGAATTTTTATGTCGAATTCAAACTTATTTTTTTTATCGTTTCGTTTAGTTAATGTATTGAAACGGTTATATGGGATTGGGAACTGATGTTAAAGAGTTACATGCCATTTTTATTTAATATCGACTCGTTCGAACTCGATTAGGATTTGTTTTTAGCAATGAAAGGGATGTTAACGCTAATAGTTAGTTATATTTAATTTGTCTTTAATTGCTCATCTCCTTTCTAGGTAAAGAACCATCGACGAAGGGCAAGGGACCGACTTCAGATTCCGGAGAGAGTTAATCACTTCCTTGTGAGTTGATAATTCGGGAACGCCTTCTCTTGTGGGAAGTGTGGACCCTCGATAAATGTGCATTTATTTTAGTTTTAGTTAATTGATAAGAAAATTATTTGGTATTGTGTTATGTGGTAAAGAGCCTAGTTGGCTCGATTTCTCTGGTTAGAGTCCTGTTAGCCTTTTTATGAGTATTATTGATTTTAACTTATGTTGAAGAGTCATGCCGGCTCGGTATCTGATAACATTTATTGTGAATTATTTGAGAATTGATTTCTGATTATTCTTGTGTGCTATTAAGACTCTAACTTGAGTCGTTATTCATCTTATGATGCACATGCATATGTATGCCTGGTACCAAGGTTAAGTTGCCCGAATTGGTCACGGTTCGGGTGAGTTGGAGCGACATTGATTAAGTAGCCCGAATTGTCGCGGTTCGGGTGAGTTAGAGTGACAACCAAGTTGCCCGGGATTGGCAAACCGGCGTGAGTTAGATCTAACGGGGCACCTGTCCATTTGCCAAATACTGATACTCTGGAGGGTGATCGTTAGATGGATTAGTCTATTATAGGCTCAGTCAACGTCACCGGTGTGGGACATGCATGTCATATATGTTTATATGTTTGATCATTTCAAGTATTCAGTCGATATTGAATTGTGAACTTTAGCACTTGGCGTATTGAGAAAGAATATTAATGTGCATTTTATCTAGAGTAACGGTGACGGGCTTGGACTGTCTCTCGACGGAGAGCTCAGTTCGAGGAGGATATTGACTACCCACGCGTCTTTTATGTGATAACATGTTGTTTGAACTAATTGTGTTATTCATAAATGTGCACTAAGGTTTTTATTTTCATTAATATGTACACTGAGTGAGAATAATTATTGTGGGACGAATTGTGGGATTTTATGTTATGAACCGCGAGTGGGAGTACATGCTTCGTATAAGGGTCGGGGTGACCGGCTTATCACCTCACTGAGCTAGTGGTTTTGCTCACCCCCCATCATTCTTTCCTTTTCAGGCTGTTGATATCGTTTTGGTTGGAGGTTTGCCTATCGTTTGCTCATCATCCAATCCGTGTTTTGGGTACTTTCTCTTTTATGTAAATTGACGGATTCATTGGCGAGATTGTATAGTTTATATTTGGTGACCCCCTTGATGTTCTTTTTGTACCTTCGCGATGTTATATCGTTCATGTATATTTTCTTTAAACTAAGTTACACCGTTGAATTTTGTACCTTTGTAAATCCTTGTTGATACTTTATGAGATGATGTCCTCGGGTTGTACCCGTTGTTATCAGTTGTTCAGTTCTACAGGTACTTGATAGCAAGCCTTACGTTTTCTATAAACTTTGTGGAGTGGAGTGCACCCATTCTGTGAAATTTATGGTTAACGTGGCGGTTGTCGCGCTTTGTCTGGGGTCGGGGCGTGACAACTTTCTTGGTATCAGAGCCTGGTTTTATGATTCTCATTCTTTTTGTGTCAAGCCAATGAGTCCAACTTTGTTTCTATGTCATCCTAAGGTATCGTATTGCCTTGACGTTGACCTTGCATTTTCTTTCCTTTCTTCCTTTCAGTCATTATGGCACCTCCAGTTCGTCGTCGAGGTCGAGGTCGAGGTCGAGGTCGAGGACACGCTCCTCGTGATCCTCCGAGTCCTCTACTCTCTTCTGTTCCTCGTGGACCTCGAGGACATGTTTCTTCTGATCATGTCATTCCTCCGACGGTTATGGACCCTATCAATTCTGATCATAGGGTGCCAGTTTCCCAGGTAGAGCAACCACGGGCCCAGTTGCGGGTTGAGCACATGATGACACCCGAGCAGTACCAATTGTATTATGATCACATTCGAATACATGGTGTTCCACCACCTACAACGGCTCATACAACTACGACTGTCACTGAAGAGGTTCTTCGTGCTAATGAATCGATTCGACCTACATCTAATGTACCAGTTTTTACTCCAGAAATGGCTTTAGGAGGTTCTGCTTCTCGAGGTGCACTTTTTATACCTGATTTGGTGAAAGCAGTTGAAAACATGGGGACTTCGAAATTTGACGGTGCAAGAGATGCTTCTAAAGCGGGGGCATGGTTAAAGGAGATTACAGAGACCTTTGACACCTTGATGATTGAAGAATGTTATCGTGTGGTCATTGCGACCAAACTGTTAGGCCCAGATGCACGACGATGGTGGCAGAATCTAAAAGAGACATCTTCGGTTACTATTACGTGGGCTATCTTTGTGGAACGATTCAAAGATCGATACTTCTCTCAGTACATCAAGGATCAGAAGAGAAAGGAGTTCTTCAACCTCTTTCAAGGCATTAGGAGTTCTTCAACCTCTTTCAAGGCATTATGTCGGTCGTTGAGTACGAAAGCAAATTTCTGGAATTGCGAGAATTCGCTCCTGAGTCATATACGACGAGAGACTTATGCAAGAGATTTGAAGATGGTCTTAATTTAAATATTCGAGATCGCATCAAGTCTGGAGACAAGTACGAGAGTCTTGACGATCTCGTAGAAGAAGCCCTGAGGGTAGAAGGTTTAGTTCAGGCGAGACATAAGCTTGCAGAACGATCTCAAAAGAAAAGGCAAGGGAGCGCATTTCCAGGAAATGTATCGAAGGTGTATAGGGGTGTGGGATCTTCGCGTGGAGTACCAAGTTCGGTATCTATTAGTTTTCCTCAACCTCGGGAGAAGTTTGGTAGAGGCGGGAGCAATGTCTCGGGATCGGTTGGTGAAAATCGCAAGTGCCAGAATTGCCTAAAATATTATGACGGCCCCTGTAAGGCTCCTCAAGTATGTTTTCAGTGTCGACAGCCGGGGCATATGCGAAGTTCTTGTCCTCAGCTTATGGGAACGAGCAGTCAGGGTTCTGGTCAGTTTCGTGGTAAACTAACATATTCTACACCCAGAGATACTCGATCTGCAGTTACCAGAGTGCCCGATGCCTCAAGCGGCCCTAGTACTCAATCACCTATGCAAGGAAGGAAGCAAACTAGAGTATTTCATATTTCCCAAGAAGAGGCTCGCTCAGATCCGAAGGTTGTGACAGGTAATTTATAATTTGAGTATTTTCACATGCTAAATCTAACCCC
Organism: Pogostemon cablin; assembly: GCA_023678885.1. Lineage (NCBI taxonomy): Eukaryota > Viridiplantae > Streptophyta > Magnoliopsida > Lamiales > Lamiaceae > Pogostemon > Pogostemon cablin. The sequence continues at coordinate 4,428,968 of CM043006.1, forward strand.
GCCTTGTTATGCCACTTGATTACGAATAAAACATTCGTAAGAAATTCTATCTTTTCAAATTTTTTAAATCACAATCTCACCTAATATTGCTTCTTTAGGCCATGTGTTTGTGGGAGACCATCAGGTCTACGCTTTATTTGACCCAGGTTCTGATAGGTCTTATATCCGAGATGATCTTACTTCGATCTTAGTTTATCCTATCTCTCATTTGTCACCTGGAATCATCGTTCATACCCCTCTTGGAGAGCGTCTAATTCGTGATTCGGTATTCCTTGGTTGTCCATTGAAGATCAAAGATGTCATTTTAGAGGCTGAATTGATACCATTGCCTTTGATTGATCTTGATGTTATTCTTGGCATGGATTGGCTTTCTTCTCATCATGCAATTCTCGATTGCCACGAGAAGCTTGTTATTTTTCATAGACCAGGATTCTCAGAACTTGTTTTTGAGGGTAAACTTCAAACGAGATCCCTCTCTTTTATTTCAATGTTGACTGCGCATAAATTATTGCGTAAGGGTTGTGAGGCATTCTTGGCATTTGTCATCGATACTTCTCTTTCTGAAACTAAACTAGATGACATCCCAATCGTGAATGAATTTCCTGATGTCTTTCCCGAAGACTTACCAGGACAACCTCCGAATCGAAAGATTGATTTTTCCATTGACGTACTTCCTGGAATCACACCTATATCGATTACTCCATATCGAATGTCGCCTGCTGAGCTTAAGGAACTCCAGACACAACTTGGGGAATTATTGGAGAAGGGTTTCATACGACCTAGCACATCTCCATGGGGTGCTCTAGTTCTTTTTGTCAAGAAGAAAGATGGATCACTTCGTCTATGTGTCGACTACCGTCAATTGAACAAGGTGACAATCAAGAACAAATATCCTCTTCCAAGAATCGATGATCTGTTTGATCAATTGCAAGGAGCAATTGTGTTCTCAAAAATTGATTTGCGATCCGGTTATCACCAACTCAAGATTAGGGAATCTGATATCCCTAAGTCTGCTTTTCGAACCAGATACGGTCATTTTGAATTCTGTGTTATGCCTTTTGGACTCACAAATGCTCCTGCAGCTTTTATGGATCTTATGAATCGAGTCTTTCGGCCGTACTTAGATAAGTTTGTCATCATCTTCATTGATGACATTCTTATTTATTCTAAATCGGACGACGAGCATTCTCAGCATCTAAGAATTGCTCTGAACATTCTCAGAGAAAATCAGCTTTATGCTAAATTCTCGAAGTGTGAATTTTGGCTTCGCGAGGTAAGCTTTTTGGGTCATCACATTTCTAAAGAAGGAATCTACGTCGATCCAGTGAAGATTCAAGCTATACTAGATTGGGAGCGTCCAAAGAACGTGACAGAGATTCGTAGTTTTCTGGGATTAGCTGGATATTATCGACGGTTTGTCAAAGACTTTTCGTTATTGGCTTCATCTTTGACTAAATTGACTCGAAAAGGGGTAAAATTTGAATGGAATGAAGAATGTGACGAAGCATTTCAAGAATTGAAAAGACGACTCGTTTCAGCTCCTATTCTTGCTTTGCCAGACCCAGCGATTGGAGAATTTACCATTTATAGCGACGCCTCGAGACAAGGATTAGGATGCGTTCTCATGCAAGAAGGAAAGGTTATTGCCTACGCTTCAAGGCAATTGAAGAAGAACGAAGAAAATTATCCTACACATGATTTAGAGTTGGCTGCAATCGTCTTTGCATTGAAGATCTGGAGGCACTATCTGTATGGTGCAACTTGTCGGGTTTTCACTGATCACAAAAGCTTAAAGTGTATCACCACCCAAAAGGAGCTCAACCTCAGGCAAAGGCGATGGATGGAGTTGATTAGTGACTATGACTTAGTCATCGATTATCATCCTGGTAAGGCGAACGTTGTTGCAGATGCTCTGAGTAGAAAGTCTTCTACCTTACTTGCTTCGATTCAATCTTTTTATCTTCCTATGTTGGAGCAATTTAAATCTTTACACATTTCGCTCGATTGTGAAAAGTCTAATGATTCTGCCTTAATCGCCAAATTCGAGGTTAGACCTACCTTGTTCGAGCAAATTCGAGAAAGACAATCACACGATGTTTATTTACAACAGAAGATTGTGAAGCTAAATCAAGGAAAAGAAACCGAATTTCAAATTCGGGATGATGGACTTCTTACTTTTAAAAATCGTGTTTGTGTTCCATCAGAACTTGATGTTCGTAGAGCTATTCTTGAGGAAGCCCATTCTTCAGCCTATGCTATGCATCCTGGTAGTACCAAAATGTACAGAATATTTCGGTAGCATTATTGGTGGCCAGGTATGAAACGGGACATTACTGAATTTGTATCAAAGTGTTTATCATGCCAACAGATTAAAGCGGAACACCAAAAACCAGCCGGTATGCTTCAACCACTACCTATTCCTGAGTGGAAATGGGAAAACGTCACAATGGATTTTGTTTCTGGTTTACCTCGAACCCAAAAGGGTCATGACTCAATTTGGGTCATTGTCGATCGTCTGACGAAATCGGCACATTTCCTTCCAGTGCATACCAACGAATCTTTAGAGAAACTTGCCAAGTTATATGTCGATGAGATCGTGAGATTGCACGGAGTACCAGTGTCAATCATATCTGACCGTGATCCAAGATTCACTTCCCGTTTTTGGCCTAGTCTGCAGAAAACGCTAGGTACAAAATTACTATTCAGTATCTCGTTTCATCCACAGACTGATGGACAGTCAGAGAGAACTATACAGACACTAGAAGACATGTTACGTGCAGTGGTGTTGAATTTGGGAGGTAGCTGGGATAAGTACGTAACTTTGGTGGAGTTCGCTTATAACAACAGTTATCATTCAAGCATTGGAATGCCCCCGTACGAAGCTCTGTATGGCCGAAAGTGTCGAACACCACTCTTTTGGGATGAGGTTGGCGAGAGACAAATCGAACAAGTAGAGCTTATCGAAGATGCGAAGGCAAAAATACAACTTATTCGAGACAGACTTAAGGCAGCGCAAGATCGACAGAAAAGTTACGCAGATAATAGGAGGCGCGATTTGGAGTTTAATGAAGGAGACAAAGTTTTTCTGAAAGTTTCTCCATGGAAGGGCGTGTTGCGATTCCGCCGTCGAGGAAAGTTGAGTCCAAGGTATATTGGCCCGTTTGCGATCGTGCAAAGGATTGGTCGTGTCGCGTATCGACTTGAGCTACCATCGGAATTGTCGAAGATTCACGATGTCTTCCATGTCTCTATGCTTAGAAAATATGAACCAGATCCTTCGCACGTGCTCAAAGATCCCCCAGTTGTATTAAAGGAAAATCTATCGTACGAAGTACAACCTGTTCAAATTGTAGATCGCCGAGAGAAAATGCTTCGTAACAAATCCATTCCTATGGTGAGAATTCTATGGAGAAGTGATCAAATTGAAGAAGAAACATGGGAACCAGAGTCAGTCATGCGTCAACACCATCCAAATCTCTTTTCATCTCTAGGTACGTTTATGTTTCGAGGACGAAACTTTTTGGAGGAGGGGATACTTTATAATATCTTAGTTCAACTAGATTTTTTTTTAGAAAGCCCAAAACCTATTTATTTATTTTATGGCCCAAAAGGCCAGCCCTATCTTAGCCCAACTAGATTTTGTTAGAAAGCCCAAAACTAATTATTTATTTTTATGGCCCAAAAGGCCAGCCCAATTAAGCCCAACTATATTTTTTTTAGAAAGCCCAAATTTATTTATTTATTTTGTGGCCCAAAGTTTCAGCCCACTTAAATGACCTGATATATAATTATTAAGGCTAAAGTTAAAAAAAAAAAAGAGAGAAGAACGGGAGAAGAAAAGCAAAAGAGGGGAAAGAAGAGAGGAAGAGGAGAAACCCTTGTTGATCAAATTCTCCCTTACAACCCTCATCCTAGGTGGTTTTTAAGTTGTTTTGAGGTAAGTGGTGTGTGAATTAAGCTTCCTTCTTCCATGATTTTATAATTTTGTGGGGTTTTTCTTTTTGGTATGTGGGTAATTTGCAGACTGTTCGAACTGATTTTGACATAGCTATTACCCTCGAAAGTTTGCAAACTTAATTTCTGTACGTAGCTGAACTCGTTAGCTTTCCGTAGCCACTTGAAACGCCTCAATCCGATTATTCTACAATTAGTTATGATTTTTCTCGTAAACTGCCGCTAGCTGGAAAATTTCAGAATTTTTATGTCGAATTCAAACTTATTTTTTTTATCGTTTCGTTTAGTTAATGTATTGAAACGGTTATATGGGATTGGGAACTGATGTTAAAGAGTTACATGCCATTTTTATTTAATATCGACTCGTTCGAACTCGATTAGGATTTGTTTTTAGCAATGAAAGGGATGTTAACGCTAATAGTTAGTTATATTTAATTTGTCTTTAATTGCTCATCTCCTTTCTAGGTAAAGAACCATCGACGAAGGGCAAGGGACCGACTTCAGATTCCGGAGAGAGTTAATCACTTCCTTGTGAGTTGATAATTCGGGAACGCCTTCTCTTGTGGGAAGTGTGGACCCTCGATAAATGTGCATTTATTTTAGTTTTAGTTAATTGATAAGAAAATTATTTGGTATTGTGTTATGTGGTAAAGAGCCTAGTTGGCTCGATTTCTCTGGTTAGAGTCCTGTTAGCCTTTTTATGAGTATTATTGATTTTAACTTATGTTGAAGAGTCTTGCCGGCTCGGTATCTGATAACATTTATTGTGAATTATTTGAGATTTGATTTCTGGTTATTCTTGTGTGCTATTAAGACTCTAACTTGAGTCGTTATTCATCTTATGATGCACATGCATATGTATGCCTGGTACCAAGGTTAAGTAGCCCGAATTGGTCACGGTTCGGGTGAGTTGGAGCGACATTGATTAAGTAGCCCGAATTGTCGCGGTTCGGGTGAGTTAGAGTGACAACCAAGTTGCCCGGGATTGGCAAACCGGCGTGAGTTAGATCTAACGGGGCACCTGTCCATTTGCCAAATACTGATACTCTGGAGGGTGATCGTTAGATGGATTAGTCTATTATAGGCTCAGTCAACGTCACCGGTGTGGGACATGCATGTCATATATGTTTATATGTTTGATCATTTCAAGTATTCAGTCGATATTGAATTGTGAACTTTAGCACTTGGCGTATTGAGAAAGAATATTAATGTGCATTTTATCTAGAGTAACGGTGACGGGCTTGGACTGTCTCTCGACGGAGAGCTCAGTTCGAGGAGGATATTGACTACCCACGCGTCTTTTATGTGATAACATGTTGTTTGAACTAATTGTGTTATTCATAAATGTGCACTAAGGTTTTTATTTTCATTAATATGTACACTGAGTGAGAATAATTATTGTGGGACGAATTGTGGGATTTTATGTTATGAACCGCGAGTGGGAGTACATGCTTCGTATAAGGGTCGGGGTGACCGGCTTATCACCTCACTGAGCTAGTGGTTTTGCTCACCCCCCATCATTCTTTCCTTTTCAGGCTGTTGATATCGTTTTGGTTGGAGGTTTGCCTATCGTTTGCTCATCATCAAATCCGTGTTTTGGGTACTTTCTCTTTTATGTAAATTGACGGATTCATTGGCGAGATTGTATAGTTTATATTTGGTGACCCCCTTGATGTTCTTTTTGTACCTTCGCGATGTTATATCGTTCATGTATATTTTCTTTAAACTAAGTTACACCGTTGAATTTTGTACCTTTGTAAATCCTTGTTGATACTTTATGAGATGATGTCCTCGGGTTGTACCCGTTGTTATCAGTTGTTCAGTTCTACAGGTACTTGATAGCAAGCCTTACGTTTTCTATAAACTTTGTGGAGTGGAGTGCACCCATTCTGTGAAATTTATGGTTAACGTGGCGGTTGTCGCGCTCTGTCTGGGGTCGGGGCGTGACACATGATGAGAAAATATGCATCATGATGTAGAAGATATGCATCATGATGAAGAAAATATGCATCATGATGAATAAAATGAGAATCATGATGAAGCAAATATGCATCATTATGAAGAAAATATGCACTATGATGAAGAAAATGAGCATCATGATGAAGAAAAATGAGCATCCTGATGAGAAAAATATGCATCATGATAAGGGAAATGAGCATCATGATGGAGGAAATGAACATCATGATGAAGAAAACGAACATCATGATGAATAAAATATGCATTATGTTGAAGAAAATAAGCATCATGATGAAGAAAATATTCATCATGATGAAGAAAATTGGCATCATGATAAAGAAAATGTGGATCATGATGATGGAAATATATATCACGATGAAGTAAATGAGCATCATGATGAAGAAAATATGCATCATGATGAAGAAAATATGCATCATGATGAAGAAAATGAGCATCATGATGAAGGAAATGAGGGAAATGAGGATCATGATGAAGGAAATGAGCATCATGATGAAGAATAGATGCATCATGATAAAGAAAATGAGCATAATGATGAAGTTAATGAGCATCACGATGAAGGAAATGATCATCACGATGAAGTAAATGAGCATCACGATGAAGAAAATATGGATCATGATGAAGAAAATATGCATCATGATTTAGAAAATGAGCATCATGATGAAGAAAATAAGCATCATGATGAAGAAAATATGCATCTTGATGAAGAAAACAAGCATCATTATGAAGAAAATGAGCATCAAGATGAATAAAATATGAATCATGATAAAGAAAGTGAGCATCATGATGAAGAAAAAGAGCGTCATGATATAGAAAATATGCATCATGATGATAAAATATGCATCATGATGTAGAAAATGAGCATCATGATGAAAAAGTATGCATCATGATGAATAAAATGAGCATCAAGATGAAGGAATTGAGCATCATGATGATAAAATATGCATCATGATGAAGAAAATGCGCATCATAATGAAGGAAATGTGTGTTATAATGAAGAAAATGAGCATAATGATGAAGGAAATGAGCATCACGATGAAGGAAATGAGCATCATGATGAAGAAAATATGCATCATGATGAAGAAAGTGAGCATCATGATGAAGAAAATAAGCACCATGATGTAGGAAATGTGCACCATGATGGATAAAATGAGCACCATGATAAAGAAAATGAGAATCACGTTTAAGGAAATGAGAATCACGATGAAGAAAATGAGCATCATGATGAAGCAAATATGCATCATGATGAAGAAAATATGCATCATGATGAAGAAAATATGCATCAAGATAAAGAAAATGAGCATCATGATGAAGAAAATGAGTATCATGATGAAGAAAATATGAATCATAATGAAGGAAATGAGAATCATGATGAAGGAAATGAGCATCACGATGAAAAAAATGAGGATCATGTTGAAGCAAATATGCATAATGATGAAGAAAATATGCATCAAGATGAAGAAAATAAGCATCATGATGAAGAAAACGAGCATCATGATGAGGAAAATATGCATCATGATGAAGGAAATGAGCATCATGATGAAGGAAATGAGCATCATGATAAAGAAAATTTGCATTATGTTGAATAAAATAAGCATCATGATGAAGAAAATATGCATCATGATAAAGAAAATTGGCATCATGATGAAGAAAATGAGCATCATGATGATGGAAATATGCATAACGATGAAGTAAATGAGCATCATGATGAAGGAAATATGCATTATGATGAAGAAAATATGCATTATGATGAAGAAAATGAGCATCATGATTAAGGAAATGAGGGAAATAAGGATCATGATGAAGGAAATGAGCATCATGATGAAGAAAATATGCATCATGATGAAGAAAATAAGCGTCATGATGAAAACAATATGCATCATGATGAAGAAAATGCGCATCATAATGAAGGAAATGTGTGTTATGATGAAGAAAATGAGCATAATGATGAAGGAAATGAGCATCAAGATGAAGGAAATGAGCATCATGATGAAGAAAATATGCATCATGTTGAAGAAAGTGAGCATCATGATGAAGAAAATGAGCATCATGATGAAAGAAATGTGCACCATGATAGAGAAAATGAGCACCATGATGAAGAAAATAAGAATCACGTTGAAGGAAATAAGCATCACGATTAAGAAAATGAGCCTCATGATGAAGCAAATATGAATCATGATGAAGAAAATATGCATCATGATAAAGAAAATGAGCATCATGATGACGAAAATGAGTATCATGATGAATAAAATATGCATCATTATGAAGGAAATGATCATCATGATGAAGAAAATATGCATCATTATGGAGAATATAAGCATCATGACGAAGGAAATGATCATCATGATGAAGGAAATGAGAATCACGTTGAAGGAAATGAGCATCACGATGAAGAAAATGAGCATCATGATGAAGCAAATATGCATTATGATGAGGAAAATATGCATCATGATGAAGGAAATAAGCATCATGATAAAGGAAATGAGCATCATGATAAATAAAATATGCATTATGTTGAATAAAATAAGCATCATGATGAAGAAAATATCCATCATGATGAAGAAAATTGGCATCATGATGAAGAAAATGAGCATCATGATGAAGGAAATATGCATTATGATGAAGAAAATATGCATTATGATGAAAAAATGTGCATCATGATGAAGGAAATGAGGGAAATTTGGATCATGATGAAGGAAATGAGCATCATGATGAAGAAAATATGCAACATGATGAAGAAAATAAGCGTCATGATGAAAACAATATGCATCACGATGAAGAAAATGAGCATCATGAAGAAGAAAATATGCATCGTGATGAAGAAATATGCATCATGATGAAGAAAATGAGCATCATGATGGAGAAAATATGCATCATGATGAATAAAATGAACATCAAAATGAAGGAAATGAGTATCAAGATAAAGTAAATGAGCATCTTGATGAAAAAAATATGCATCATGAAGAAGTAAATGAACAACATGATGAAGAAAACGAGCATCATGATGAAGAAAATATGTGTCATGATGAAGGAAATGAGCATCATGATGAAGGAAATTAGTATCATGATGAAGAAAATGAGCATCATAATAAAGAAAATATGCATCATGATGAAGAAAATAAGCGTCATGATGAAAACAATATGCATCATGATGAAGAAAATGTGCATCATAATGAAGGAAACGTGTGTTATGATGAAGAAAATGAGTATAATGATGAAGGAAATGAGCATCACGATGAAGGAAATGAGAATCATGATGAAGAAAATATCCATCATGATGAAGAAAGTGAGCATCATATTGAAGAAAATGAGCATCATGATGAAAGAAATATGCACCATGATGGAGAAAATGAGCACCATGATGAAGAAAATAAGAATCACGTTGAAGGAAATGAGCATCACAATTAAGAAAACGAGCATCATGATGAAGCAAATATGCATCATGATGAAGTAAATATGCATCATGATGAAGAAAATATGCATCAAGATAAAGAAAATAAGCATAATGATGACGAAAATGAGTATCATGATGAAGAAAATATGCATCATTATGAAGGAAATAATCATCATGATGAAGAAAATATGCATCATTATGGAGAAAATGAGCATCATGAAGAAGGAAATGATCATCATGATGATGGAAATGAGAATCACATTGAAGGAAATGAGCATCACGTTGATGAAAATGAGCATCATGACGAAGCAAATATGCATCATGATGAAGAAAATGTGCATCATGATGAAGAAAATAAGCATCATGATGAAGAAAACGAGCATCATGATGAGGAAAATATGCATCATGATGAAGGAAATGAGCATCATGATGTAGGAAATGAGCATCATGATAAAGAAAATTGGCATCATGATGAAGAAAATTGGCATCATGATGAAGAAAATGAGCATCATAATGACAAAAATATGCATCACGATGAAGTAAATGAGCATCATGATAAAGGAAATATGCATTATGATGAAGAAAATATGCATTATGATGAAGAAAATGTGCATCATGATGAAGGAAATGAGGGAAATGAGGATCATGATGAAGGAAATGAGCATCATGATGAAGAAAATACGCAACATGATGAAGAAAATAAGCGTCATGATGAAAACAATATGCATCATGATGAAGAAAATGAGCATCATTTAGAAGAAATTGTGCATCATGATGAAGAAATATGCATCATGATGAAGAAAATGAGCATCATGATGGAGAAAATATGCATCATGATGAATAAAATGAACATCAAGATGAAGGAAATGAGTATCATGATAAAGTAAATGAGCATCGTGATGAAGAAAATATGCATCATGATTAAGAAAATGAGCATCATGATGAAGAAAACGAGCATCATGATGAAGAAAATAAGCATCATGATGAAGAAAATAAGCATCTTGATGAAGCAAACATGCATCATGATGAAGAAAATGAGCATCAAGATGAAGAAAATATGCATCATGATGAAGAAAGTGAGCATCATGATGAAGAAAAGAGCGTCATGATATAGAAAATATGCATCATGATGAGAAAATATGCATCATGATGTAGAAAATGAGCATCATGAAGAAGAAAATATGCATCATGATGAATAAAATGAGCATCAAGATGAAGGAATTGATCATCATTATGAGAAAATATGCATCATCATGAAGAAAATGCGCATCATAATGAAGGAAATGTGTGTTATTATGAAGAAATGAGCATAAAGATGAAGGAAATGAGCTTCACGATGAAGGAAATGAGCATCATGATGAATAAATATGCATCATGATGAAGAAAGTGGGCATCATTATGAAGAAAATGAGCACCATGATTAAGGAAATGTGCACCATGATGGATAAAATGAGCACCATGATGAAGAAAATGAGAATCACGTTGAAGGAAATGAGCATCACGATGAAGAAAATGAGCATCAAGATGATGCAAATATGCATCATGATGAAAAAAATATGCATCATGATGAAGAAAATATGCATCAAGATAAAGAAAATGAACATCATGATGAAGAAAATGAGTATCATGATGAAGAAAATATGTATCATTATGAAGGAAATGATCATCATGATGAAGGAAATGAGAATCACGTTGACGGAAATGAGCATCACGATAAAGAAAATGAGCATCATGATGAAGCAAATATGCATAATGATGAAGAAAATATGCATCAAGATGAAGAAAATAAGCATCATGATGAGGAAAATATGTATCATGATGAAGGAAATGAGCATCATGATGAAGGAAATTAGCATCATGATAAAGAAAATATGCATTATGTTGAATAAAATAAGCATCATGATGAAGAAAATATGCATCATGATGTAGAAAATTAGCATCATGATGAAGAAAATGAGCATCATGATGACGGAAATATGCATCACGATGAAGTAAATGAGTATCATGATGAAGGAAATATGTATTATGATGAAGAAAATATGCATTATGATGAAGAAAATGAGCATCATGATGAAGGAAATGAGGATCATGATGAAGGAAATGAGCATAATGATGAAGAAAATATGCATCATGATGAAGAAAATAAGCGTCATGATGAAAACAATATGCATCACGATGAAGAAAATGTGCATCATAATAAAGGAAACGTGTGTTATGATGAAGAAAATGAGCATATTAATGAATGAAATGAGCATCACGATTAAGAAAATGAGCATCATGATGAAGAAAATATGTATCATGATTAAGAAAGTGAGCATCATGATGAAGAAAATGAGCACCATGATGAAAGAAATGCGCACCACGATGGAGAAAATGAGCACCATGATGAAGAAAATGAGAATCACATTGAAGGAAATGAGCATCACGATTAAGAAAATGAGCATCATGATGAAGAAAATATGCATCATGATGAAGAAAATATGCATCAAGATAAAGTAAAGGAGCATCATGATGAAGAAAATGAGTATCATGATGAAGAAAATATGCATCATTATGAAGGAAATAATCATCATGATGAAGAAAATATGCATCATTATGGAGAAAATGAGCATCATGATGAAGGAAATGATCATCATGATGAAGGAAAAGAGAATCACGTTGAAGGAAATGAGCATCACGATGAAGAAAATGAGCATCATGATGAAGAAAATATGCATCATGATGAAGAAAATAAGCATCATGATGAAGAAAACGAGCATCATGATGAGGAAAATATGCATCATGATTAAGGAAATGAGCATCATGATGAAGGAAATGAGCATCATGATAAAGAAAATATGCATTATGTTGAATAAAATAAGCATCATGATGAAGAAAATATGCATCATGATGAAGAAAATTGGTATCATGATGAAAAAAATGAGCATCATAATGACGGAAATATGCTTCACGATGAAGTAAATGAGCATCATGATGAAGGAAATATGCTTTATGATGAAGAAAATATGCATTATTATGAAGAAAATGAGCATCATGATGAAGGAAATGAGGGAAATGAGGATCATGATGAAGGAAATGAGCATCATGGTGAAGAAATATGCATCATGATGAAGAAAATGAGCATCATGATGGAGAAAATATGCATCATGATGAATAAAATGAACATCAAGATGAAGGAAATGAGTATCATGATAAAGTAAATGAGCATCATGATGAAGAAAATATGCATCATGATGAAGAAAATGAGCATCATGATGAATAAAATGAGCATAATGATGAAGAAAATATGTGTCATGATGAAGGAAATGAGCATCATGATGAAGTAAATTAGCATAGTGATGAAGAAAATGAGCATCATGATGAAGAAAATGTACATCATGATGAAGAAAATGAGCACTATGATGAAGAAGATATGCATCATGATAAAGAAAATGAGCACTATGATAAAGGATATATGCACCATTATGAAGAAAATGAGCAACATGTTGAAGAAAATGTGCATCATTATGAAGAAAATGAGCATCATGATGAAGAAAATATGCATCATGATGAAGGAAATGAACATCATGATGAAGGAAATGAGCATCACGATGAAGGAAATGAGCATCACGATGAAGAAAATGAGCATCATGATGAAGAAAATATGTATCATGATGAAGAAAATATGTATCAAGATGAAAAAATGAGCATCATGATGAAGGAAATGAGCATCATGATGACGGAAATGAGCATAATGATAAAGAAAATATGCATTATGTTGAAGAAAATAAGCGTCATGATGAAGAAAATATGCATCATGATGAAGAAAATTGGCATCATGATGAAGAAAATATACATCATGATTAAGAAAATGAGCATCATGGTGAAGAAAATGAGCATCATGATAAAGAAAATATGCATCTTGATGAAGAAAATATGCATCATGATGAAGAAAGTGAGCATCATGATGAAGAAATTGAGCGTCATAATAAAGAAAATATGCATCATGATGAGAAAATATGCATCATGATGTAGAAAATGAGAATCATGATGAAGCAAATATGCATCATAATGAAGAAAATATGCATCATGATGAAGAAAATGAGCATCATAATGAGGAAAATATGCATCATGATGAGGGAAATGAGCATCATGATGAAGGAAATGAACATCATGATGAAGAAAATGAATATCATGTTGAATAAAATATGCATCATGATGAGGAAAATAAGCATCATGATGAAGAAAATATTCATCATGATGAAGAAAATTTGCATCATGTTGCAGAAAATGTGCATCATGATGACGGAAATATGCATCACGATGAAGTAAATGAGCATCATGATTAAGAAAATATGAATCATGATGAAGAAAATATGCATCATGATGAAGAAAATGAGCATCATGATGAAGGAAATGAGCATCATGATGAAGGAAATGAGGGAAATGAGGATCATGACGAAGGAAATGAGCATCATGATGAAGAAAATGAGAATCATGATGAAGAAAATGAACATCATGATGAAGAAAATAGGAATCATGATGAAGAAAATATGCATCATGAAGAAGAAAATAAGCATCATGATGAAGAAAATATGCATCATGATGAATAAATTGAACATCAAGATGAAGGAAATGAGCATCATGATAAAGTAAATGAGCATCATGATGAAGAAAATATGCATCATGATGAAGAAAATGAGCATCATGATGAAGAAAATGAGCATCATGATGAAGAAAATATGCATCATGATGAATTAAATGAGCATCATGATGAAGAAAACTAGCATCATGATGAATAAAATATGCATCATGATGAAGGAAATGAGCAACATGATGAAGGAAATTAGCATCATGATGAAGAAAATGAGCATCATGATGAAGAAAATGTGCATCGTGATGAAGAAAATGAGCATCATGATGAAGGAAATATGCATCATGATGAAGAAAATGAGCATCATGATGAAGAAAATATGCATCATGATGAATAAATTGAACATCAAGATGAAGGAAATGAGCATCATGATGAAGAAAATATGCATCAAGATGAAGAAAATAAGCATCATGATGAAGAAAATAAGCATCATGATGAGGAAAATATGCATCATGAAGAAGGAAATAAGCATCATGATGAAGGAAGTGAGCATCATGATAAAGAAAATATGCATTATGTTAAAGAAAATAAGCGTCATGATGAAGAAAATATACATCATGATGAAGAAAATTGGCATCTTGATGAAGAAAATGAGCATCATGATGACGGAAATACGCATCACGATGAAGTAAATGAGCATCATAATGAAGGAAATATGCATTATGATGAAGAAAATATGCATTATGATGAAGAAAATGAGCATCATGATGAAGGAAATGTGGGAAATGAGGATCATGATGAAGGAAATGAGCATCATGATGAAGAAAATGAGAATCATGATGAAGAAAATATGCATCATGATGAAGAAAATAAGCGTCATGATGAAAACAATATGCATCATGATGAAGAAAATGAGCATCATGAAGAAGAAAATATGCATCATGATGAAGAAAATATGCATCATGATGAAGAAAATGAGCATCATGATGAAGAAAATATGCATCATGATGAATAAATTGAACATCAAGATGAAGAAAATGAGCATCATGATAAAATAAATGAGCATCATGATGAAGAAAATGAGCATCATGATGAAGAAAACGAGCATCATGATGAAGAAAATATGCATCATGATGAAGGAAATGAGCATCATGATGAAGGAAATTAGCATCATAATGAAGAAAATGAGCATCATGATGAAGAAAATGAGCATCATGATGAAAAAAATGA
>CM043006.1:6882955-7033447 GCA_023678885.1 Pogostemon cablin
GGTGTTATTAATGTGAAGTATTTTTGGGCATGGGTATATGAGAAGTGCTAAAACACGGCAAAATGAGGTGTGAAGTGAAAAATTAGAAAAAATAGGGAAAATACTGCACGAGCCATGTTCAGTACACGGCCCTGTAAGGATTGGTTGTGTACTGACATCAGAAGAGGCTACTCGCCCAGGGATAAGGACGAGCTCAAAGCTCGAGCCGTGCAAAGAATAGGAACACGGGCCTTGCAGGGTTGGAGTCAGTTTTTAAAAGGCCGATACGTACTCACTTCTACACACGCCCTTCACTCCGTACACATCGAATCAACTTCTATCTTCACCATTGTTCATAGATTTTCATTATCAAGGTTAGTTTTGAGTGATTGTTAGTGATATTCTTCAATTTTTTAAACCAAGAACACTTCTCCAAGTCCAAACATTGAAGGTATGAATTCTATGAACCCTAACTTTCGATTTTTTTTTTGAATTTTGATAAAATTGAGCAAATTGGTGCATGGGCTTTGTGATACAGTGAGTTTGGAATGAGTTATTGATTGTTGAACATACATGTGCCAATTTAATTGTTGAATTGATAGTAGGATTGGGGTTCATGAGAAAGTTGAATTAGGGGATTTGTGAGAATGATGAAATTGGATGCATATGTTGTGCAAATTGAATTATCATGCTTGTAGAATGCTTAAATTGTATTCAAATAGACTTAGATGTTTATTATTTGGCCATGAGGCCATGTGAATTGTATTTTGAAATTATATTGAAAAGTTGTGCATGCCAAGTTTTTGGTGAAATGTCTAAGTGAAAATTTTGGCTAAATTTGAGATCATATGTTCATAGTGATTAGTGATGGTATATTTTGAAACCAATTTGTGCAAGTATGATATGAATTGAAGTATAATAAGTTCATGGATAATTGAAAGGAGTGATAGTGAAGTGAATGTTGTGGTGAAGCTTGAAGCTATAATGATATGAATGTGTAATGTTGATGCATAGTATAGTTCACACTTAGTTGAATAACTAGTGTGGAATTTAAACTTAATGCATTAACATCTTTAATAATGAAGTTGAATTTTAATGACTTGAGCAATGTTGTAAATTGTAGATGGCCGAGAGGAGAATGAGACCAAGAAATGAGGATTTCATCGTCATTACCGATCCAGGGAATTGGCTAATCTCGATGCTAAACTAATGGAAGATGGGGTCCATCCGGACTACTTTGGGTAAAATTTGAAGAAGAGTGGGGAAAGTATGTGCTTCGGTGGTAGACACTCGCCCCCAAGATTAAGGCAACCCGATTTCAAGATACAACAACAATGGCAGGGTTAGGAACAGAGGAAGATTTGAGGAAGTTGTTTAGATTCTCACAGATGGAAGCGTTCTTTGATAAAAGGCCTCCTAGTTACTACCATCTAACTGCCGAGTTCATGAGCACATTTCAAGTGAAGAAGGATAGGAATTATTTCCCCATTTCAGTTTAGACAATGTGATGTGAAGAAAGATCATTCTACCTGTGTTGAATGAATTCTTTGGGTGCCTACCATGTGAAGACCATCGGAGCTTTTATCATGGAGGTGGTTTTAATCAAAAGCAGTGGTAGAAAGTTTGGTTAATGATGGGACGGAGGATACGTTCCCAGTGCCTCTAAAAGAAATGCAATAAGGAATCCAGTCATGAGGTACCTAGAGAAGTTTGTCTTGAACACCATCTTAAGGAGATTTGAGAGTGGAGCGGTGGGAGAGAAACAGTTATACATCATTTACTGCTTATATAATGAACTACCACTAAACGTTGCAGCACACTTTGTGCAACATACAGAGTGAGTTGCTAGGAGACAGACTTCTCAGGGTTTGATACTATGAGGTATGATTACTATGATCGCTCAAGGCATGGGAATAAATCTTGCAGGAATGAAAAACGGGACGGTTAGTGAGGGATTGAACTATCAGCAGTTGATGAGGATGGAATTTTTATCTATAGTCGGGAATCAGTATTGCTTAAGGCAAGAAAATGAGCCCCATTTCCTTTGCCAGCTCCAGAGCTCACTACAGTGTATACTCGGAGGAGGTTTGCTAACTTGGCAATTGCTAGTGCTAATCACTCCAGGGTTGTGATAGCATTTTATAGAAGAAACAGAGAGGAAGTAGAAGAGGTTCTTAGACAGATGAGGGTTAAAGAGAACCTCGAGCTAGCCAATCTGAGAGCGGAGCCAGTACCTATGGAAGGGGATGAGCAGGAAGCACCACATCAGTAGATGGAGTTTGAAGAGCAAGCCCCTGAGCCACCACAGTTCGAGGAGGAAGAGCAACTGTAGCAGCCGCCAATGGGCCCTGAACAGGGCAATGATAGATGGAACTATATCATGGATGAGGTGAGAGATATGAGGCATGTGCAGCAGACGTATGGAGCATATATGAGGGAGATCCGAGAGGTCCAGCAGGAGCATGGAATGCATATTCAAGAGTTGAGAGCTGGACAGCGTCATGGGGAGTACTACGAGGAGCAGTCTCGGTGCACTCCAACAACATGGAGGAGATGATGACGATGATGTTCAATTTCCAATTCCCAGTGTGTCTTTGTGCGTACATTCCATGGAATGCCTATCATCCACCTCCACCACCGGAGCCATTTGGGAGTCATTTTAGTGCTTATCACTTCTAGTAGTTCATTAGAAGAATTTTAGACTTGATGTTTATTCGTTAGATTTAGATTGGATTGTACTTAAATTGTTTTATTTTGGGAGGTTTTACTTTGGGATTTCATTTTCAGTTTATGCGATTTACTTTTCGTTATTTTTGGTATTTTGGTTTGATTTTCATAATTTGGATGTGATGGGAATTTGATCTTACTTGTTATGGATGTGAATTGATGTGCTTTGATATTTTGAGATGAATAATTCTAGTCATGTATGTTATGTGTTTGTTATGTTTCTTATTTGGTGAGTCTTTGAAAATGTGTTATGTTTGTTATTTTTATTCTTGTAAGGAATGGTTTAGTTGTATGTTGTGGGAAGGTGTTGAGTGTTTTTGAATGTGAGCAATGATGCATTGTTTGTAATAGATGTTGGCAAGCCTATTAATGTTTTCTACTAATTAAAATTGTGACAGGGATTACATAAATTGTTCAATTTTGAGAAGTATGAAGGGTAATTATGTTTCTTTTGATCCAAGCAAAAGCTTCTGAGAGTTGAGTCTCAACCGTGCCTCCATGGTTAATTATTGATGAGAGAACCGGTAGTACTTAGACAAACTAAAACTTACTCTTGGACTATAGGAACGAAGCCCGAATGGTTGAAATTTGTGAGATGATCTTAGGCCATCCTTGTTAAATGAAGTCATAGCCATATAAATCCTTACCTGAACATTATCCCTAGTTAACCAATTTGAGTCTATAAGCATTTTTCTTTGTGATTTAAGCACAATACAAGCCATGAAAACCCACTTGAACCTTATATATGTAACATATGTGTGGGTAATTGAGGATGATGATGGTTTACAAGGGAAGATGTGGAAAATGTGCAAATAAAAGGAAGAAAGGATGAATCAAGAAAAAGGATGAAAGAGCTCAAGTTAAAAGCAAGTGCAACTTCAACAAAAAGTGAAAAGGAACACAATCATAAAATATGCTCAAGGAATATAAAAGTCAAAGAAAAGAAGTATGCCATTAATGAGCATTTTCTCAACACACAATTAATCCCCAAGTATGAAGGATATCAATCGTAACTTAGATAAGCGACCAAGTTATATATCGAACCCAAGAGACGGATAAATATCAATTTAAGTATATTCTAGTATGTTAAGGCTATGTTGGAAATTATAATGGTGGTGATATTGAAATTAAGTAACAACTATTAATTGAAATATCAAGTAAAGAATAGATAAGTAAGTTGTGATCAAGTAAGATAGTAGGTAGTTTTTCAGGTAATCCAGTTCCACTTATTAATTCATCTTCCATGTGACAGTGTCTGACTCTGCCTTATGATTTATGAACGCATTACTAAACCATGCAAATTCACTCTATAGACACAAGTAAATATGCGTATGACACGTGTGAATATCCTCGGAGCAAGAGATATAATTCACCCCCTTTCTAGGTACTATCAGTATCAATTATTTCCCGTGCATTTAGTATTCTAACCCGATATGATCTCCCTTTATAGGTACTATGAAATTATACTCTTTATCCTACTTATTAACCTGAATATGATTCAATTAACAAGTATTCATATAAGATAGTTCTAATAAGACTTCGGAATCCCTTCACTTAGAATTATAACATAAAACCCTGCTCAGCAGTGAACGAACTCAACCAATAACTAAGTTATGTATTCAGACTCTACACAACAATTATTGATGCACAAAACAACCGTGAGTATGGATTAAAAATGCTTAATCTTATATAAAATAACCCACAAGAAGTGTTGTACGGAGTTTACACACGAAAGACAAATTAACTCATGAAACCTTCATAACCCTAGAACTACCGAAGCAGCTCTAGCCCATGATTGATCTAAGAACAATCATGGTTAGTTGGGCTGATCTTACTTGAATCTCCAGCGAAACTCTCTCTTGCAGCCTTCTGGATGATGGACGATCTCTCTTGATCGATCCTCCTCTCAACTCTACATCTCAACGTCTTGATTATGTTCATTCTCTACTGCTGCATAAGCCTTCTTTTATACTTGTAATCGCGCCTCACGGGCTTGGAATGGGCTATTTAAGTGACCACACGCATTGAGGGTGTAAAAATACGAATATGGTAAGTTTTCGAGGCTCAATTTGACCTCACGGCCAGGTCAAATTCTCCCCACCCGGTCGAATTGGAGGTCGAATTGACCTACTGCAAGTCCCAGACGCTCAATTCGACCAGAGGCCCTGGTCAAATTGAAATGACGTGGTCGAATTGGCTTCACTATCGATCAATTCGACCAGGATTCGACCTGATGGCCAGGTCGAATTCTCCTGTCGTGGTCGCATCCACCTTCTATACGTGTCCTGCCTCTAATTCGACCAGCAGGCTTGGTCGAATTGACCTCTTTCTGGTCGAATTGCACTCCTGCTTCACCCAAATGGATGGCTTCTACTTCCTTTCTTCAGTTTTCAATATTTCCACTCCGATTTCCTTCGAAAAACCACTCAAATGGCTCCATCAATACCTGATTCGTGACTTTTCACAATATATATTAGTGTACAACCAATTACAACATTCAAACACTTCATAAAAGCACAAATCTAGGTGCAAGATTCGTGAATTTACACACTCATCAAACCCCCAAACTTATATGTTGCTCGTCCCGAGGCAACACAATCAAAACAAGGAGTCGTGTATAATTCACGAGAATCACCATGTACACACATATTACAGATGCAACTTCATCAATTAAAAACAAGTATTTCCTGCATCATACATATCATTCATGCAAAACATCACCCAATCATATTACCATTCGGAGTACTAAGTCATCTAGCTCCCAAGATAAATGTTTACTCTCTCACTCAAGTGCTCGTTGCACTTAAACGGTTAATATATATGCTCATACTCAATCCATACTCACGCGTAACCATAAGCTTGGCAAGGGTCTCAAAAATCAACTCACAATCAACTCATGACTAGGATCACAAAGGACTTATTTTCGGGTTGTAATGTTGGCTCTTTGGAAAGGGTAGGAAAATTTAGATAAAGTGATTCAAACACCAGTAGAGAGTTACCTTGGAGGTTCTTGCTTTCTTCATTCGGCTTCATATCCTCCTCCAATTTCTTCTCTTGCACTTGCAATTTTCAAACATTCCTTCTCTTTCTTGCATCAACATCATTCTTCTTTGATAACTCGGGTACCGGTTGTAGGCACTACTCTTTTTAACAGCAATCGGGGTACCAGTTTCAGGCACTACCCCTAAACAAGATTTAACCATACACTTCTTTTACTTTACTCAATCACATTCTATCTTCCTTCTTCTTCTTGCAACACTTATTCACCTCAACTCTCTACCAATGAATAGGGTATTTAAACAAAGCTCAAGTAAAGGTTAAATAAGGCTCTTCTATTCGGGTTGCCAAAGAAAAAGCTTTTTAAGGCTCAAACGGGGCTACCGAATATATATATAATCAATGGGAAGGTAAATTTTGGCTAAGTAACTCAAGTAATCAAAAATGGCCTAAGATCATATCCTAGCAATTCACCAATTGTAAGTCTCACACAAGACTCCAAGCCAAGTTCTAGAATACGTTCATATGAATGATTCTCTCAAGAATAAACTATCATGATCAAACATGATTAAAAGGTTCGAATCCTCACATGGGTAAATAGAATCCTAAGTACTCCCCATTGCACATAATCAAGATTAATTTCACAAGAACTCTACATACTTATCAAATTAAACATGCTTCTCATCAATGAAAATTAACACATGAACATATGAATGTACAAAATCCAAAAACTCATACATCATAGTCAATCATACAAGTGTCTCAAACAATCCAACTGATGCATCATAGTCACTCCTCACAATCCACATCCGAGATGATCAAATATGACAATATATAGTACATGCCACTCACACAAGACACACCCATCCTGTAAAGATAAAAAGAAGAATGGAGATAAGATGACTCAGGGAACACAAAAAACCTGCATCTCTACTCCTCCGGAGCATCATCATCCTCACCATCATCACCATCACTCATCTCATCATTCCATCGCTCCACAATCCTATGCAGATCACTGATATGTCTATCCAACAAGTCAACACGATCACACATCTTTTCAACACGCTCATCCATGGCCTTGTACCGATCATTGAGCGTGGCATAGTTGGCATTAGCAAGCGCCAGCTGCCTATTCGTCTACTGCTCGTTCGCGCTGATCGTGGCCAAGTGGTTATTCAACAGACAGAGTTGCTCTCAAGTATACTCATCCAGAGCAGCCCACTGCTGCTGCTGAGGCACCGCCGGAATGGGACTAGGAACCCTCTCGTGCAGCTCAAGAATATCCATCTCCTGATACTCCTCCTCGTCTCTATGATGCTACTATGGCTGCGGCTGCTGTTGTGGTTACTACAGTTGGAACTCTTCCTGCGCAATAATCTGTTGCAGCTCCTCAATCATACCGGCCACACACATCCAGGCCATCGTCCTCCAGTCTCCTCTCGTCCGAACAGTTATGAACAAGGCAGTGTGTTCCAACGAGCTCATCAACCTGTTCTTCACCTCACCAACAGTAGTCATGTCACTTACATCGAAGGGGAACATAAAATCGAATGGCTTAGGGCCCCTCGTAAAGAACCAATCCCCATCACGGAAATGGACAAATTCTCCCTTCACACAAGAAAACATAACCAAATCAAGCTCTCCAAGAACATGTGTGATGTCGGTGAAGTCCATGCCATAATACTCAGCCACAATCGTGAGCAATTCTCCAATATTCACCTTCTGAAACCCGAGGATCCTAAACCGGTTCAGCTGATAAATCAAATAAGAACCCACATTGAACCTCACTCCGTTCAGCATGCACCATAAGGCGTAAAGCTCTCCTCTAGACACACAACTTCCCTCAGAGCGGGCAAATAGCGTGTTGCTCAACACCCTATCCATTTATCGAAGCACGGGATTCTTAAGTAGGATTGAAGATTAGAGGCAAGGTTCTTCGATTCTCAGAGTGAATTTGAGTGGAGGTGGTGCAAAGTGATCGAAGGATTTGAAATTCGGGGTTAAGAACACACTTACCTAGCCTAATTTAACCTCAATTCGACCTGTCTAAGAGGTCGAATTGCCTTCATCATGGTCGAATTGACCTTTTGAACAACTTTCTCCTTCAATTCGACCTCGATTTGACTTGCTCCCCTGGTCGAATTGACACGCCTCAGGTCAAATCCACACACTGGAAGATTTAGGTCCTCAATTTGACCTCAATTCGACCTGAGCTGCAGGTCGAATTGAAGCACTCGTGGTCAAATTATCTCACTGGAAGATTGCACACTCCGATTTGACCTCAATTCGACCTTGACATCTGGTTGAATTTCCATGCCTCAGGTCGAATTAGGCTACTGGACAATTTTTGGCCCCCGATTCGACCTACAAGCTTGGATTCGACCATACTCCTTGGTCGAATTGGCTCCCTGATGCTCCAAAATCGAGTGTTCTTCATCCCCTACACACTTCAAGCTTAAAAATAGAGCATAACTTCATCAAGAATCAATCCTAAAACTTCACATTCATGAGTAACTCCGCAAACGACACCAAACACGGAAGAAAACACAACTAAATATTAGGCAAGTTGCAAAAAATTAACACATAAAAACCGATTAAAGTTTAAATATGCCGTAAAAAATCAACTCTCCTAACAAATGTTACAAAGAAATATTATACTATCGGTGCTTATTGAGGTAAGTACATCACACCCCCCCAAACTTAGTAGAAACTATAGTCGAAACTAAGTTTGCAAAGAGATATAATGCCCATAAGTAAGCACTTCAAATATAAAAATTTCTTAATCATACGAATGAAATAAAGCAATAAAATAGAAGGGAAAGCCCCCAACAGGTGCTCTTGTTTAACGTCGGAGAGTCACGATGGTACCAATTTACTATAAGGTATCTTCAAAGACAACACAAGCATCATCCAGCGACTTATAATGCTTCAATCGATGCCCATTCATCGTGATAATGTTTCCATCTTTGTCCATAAGCTCAAAACTCCCCCCTCCACAGGCCCTATGAATCATGAACGGACCCGTCCATTTCGACTTCAATTTCCCTACGAAAAGCTTCAAATGAGAGTTAAAAAGTAATACCTCATCACCTTGCTTGAACTCTTTGTATGAGATCTTAGAATCATGCTACTTTTTCATCCTTTCCTTGTAAATCACTGAATTCTTGTAAGCACGATTTCTAAACTCATCA
The DNA here is from genome assembly GCA_023678885.1 of Pogostemon cablin. Classification (NCBI taxonomy): domain Eukaryota; kingdom Viridiplantae; phylum Streptophyta; class Magnoliopsida; order Lamiales; family Lamiaceae; genus Pogostemon; species Pogostemon cablin. Next base: position 6,891,850 of record CM043006.1, read on the forward strand.
AGTTGATTAATGTGAGTCATCCTCAACTCTCTCACATCCTTAAGAGACAAGTTCAAGCTTCTTAAAGCCCAAAAAGCTTTATGTTGGATCTCCAAGGGTAAGTGGCACGGCTTCCCATAGACAATTTGGTACGGTGACATATCCAACATCGTCTTATAAGCAGTACGGATCCCCCACAAAATATCATCGATCTTTATAGTCCAATCCTTCCTATTGGTTCCTAGCACTTTCTCCAAAATTTGTTTCACTTGCCGATTAGAGACTTCCGCTTGCCCATTCGCTTGAGGATGATAGGGTGTATTAACCCTATGCTTGACATCATAATCCTTAAGCACCTTCTCCAGAAATTTATGGACGATCTATCTTGATCGATCCTCCTCTCAATTTTGAACTTTTTCTCATGAGCTAGGATTGTTTTGGTATGATTGGTGGTGTTTAAGTACATGATAATCCTTTATTTGATCATAATTGTGGTGTTAATAATGTGAAGTATTTTTGAGCATGAATAGGGTATACGAGAAGTGCACAAACAAGGCAAAATGAGGTGTGAAGTGAAAAAATAGGAAAAAAAATAGGGAAAATGATACACGAGCCGTGTTCAGTACACGACCCTGTAAGGATTGGCCGTGTAATGACATCAGAAGAGGCTACTTGTCCAGGGATAAGGGCGAGTTAGAGCTCGAGCCGTGCAGAGAACAGGAACACGGGCCTTGCAGGGTTGGAGTCAGTTTTCAAAAGGCCGATTCGTACTCACTTCTACACACGCCCTTCACTACATACACATCGAATCCAATTCTATCTTCACCATTGTTCATAGATTTTCATCATCAAGTTTAGTTTTGAGTGATTGTTAGTGAGATTCTTCATTTTTTTACACCAAGAACACTTCTCCAAGTCCAAACATTGAAGGTATGAATCCTATGAATCCTAACTTTCAAAATTTTTTTTGAATTTTGATAGAAATTGTGCAAATTGGTGCATGGACTTTGTGATATAGTGAGTTTGGAATGAGTTATTGATTGTTGAATATACATGTGTCAATTTAATTGTTGAATTGAGAGTGGGATTAGGGTTAATGAGAAAGTTGAATTAGGGGATTTGTGAGAATGATGAAATTGGATGCATATGTTGTGCAAATTGAATTATCATGCTTGTAGAATGCTTAAATTGTAGTTAAATAGGCTTAGATGTTGAGGATTTGGGCATGAGGCCATGTGAATTGTATTTTGAAATTATATTAAAAAGTTGTGCATGCCAAGTGTTTGGTGAAATGTCTAAGTGAAAATTTTGGCTAAATTTAAGATCATATGTTCATAGTGATTAGTGATGGTATATTTTGGAACCAATTTGTGCAAGTATGATATGAATTGAAGTATAAGTTCATGGATAATTGAAAGGAGTGATAGTGAAGTGAATGTTGTGGTGAAGCTTGAAGCTATAATGATATGAATGTGTAATGTTGATGCATAGTATAGTTCACACTTAGTTGAATAACTAGTGTGGAATTTAAACTTAATGCATTAACATCTTTAAAAATGAAGTTGAATTTTAATGACTTGAGCATTGTTGTAAATTGTAGATGGCCGAGAGAAGATTGAGACCAAGGAATAAGAATTTCATCATCATTACCGATCCAGGGGAATTGGCTAATCTCGATGCTAAACTCATGGAAGATGGGGTCCATCCGGACTACTTTGGGGTAGAATTTGAAGAAGAGTGGGAAAGTATGTGCTTCGGTGGCAGACACTCGCCCCCAAGATTAAGGCAACCCGATTTCAAAATACAACAACAATGGCAGGGTTAGGAACAGAGGAAGATTTGAGGAAGTTGTTTAGATTCTCACAGATGGAAGCGTTCTTTGATAAAAGGCCTCCTACTTACTACCATCTAATTGTCGAGTTCATGAGCACATTTCAGTTGAACAAGGATAGGAATTATTTCCCTATTTCAGTTTGGACAACATGATGAGAAGAAAGATACCTCTACCTGTGTTGAATGAATTCTTTGGGTGCCCACCATGTGAAGACCATCAGAGCTTTTATCATGGAGGTGGTTTTAATCAACAGGAATGGTGGAAAGTTTGGTTAATGACGGGACAGAGCAAGCAGGATACGTTCTCAGTGCCTCGAAAGGAACTGCAATAAGGAATCCAGTCATGAGGTACCTAGAGAATATTGTCTTGAACACCATCTTAAGGAGATTTGAGAGTGGAGCAATAGAAGAGAAGTAGTTATACATCATGTACTGCTTATATAATGAACTACTACTGAACATTGCAGCACACTTTGTGCAACATGCGGAGTGAGTTGCTAAGAGACAGACTTCTCAGGGTTTAATACTAGGAGGTATGATTACTATGATCGCTCAAGGCCTGGGAATAAATCTTGTGGGAATGGAAAACGGGATGGTGAGTGAGGGATTGAACTATCAGCAGCTGATGAGGATGGAATTTTTATCTATAGTCGGGAATCAGTATTGCTTAAGGCAAGAAAAAGGAGCCCCATTTCCTTTGCCAGCTCCAGAGCTCACTATAGTGTATACTCGGATGAGGTTTGCTAACTTGGCAATGGCTAGTGCTAATCACTCCAGGGTTGTGAGAGCATTTTATAGAAGAAACAGAGAGGAAGTGGAAGAGGTTCTTAGACAGATGAGGGTTGAAGAGAACCTTAAGCTAGCCAATCTGAGAGTGGAGCCAGTACCTATGGAAGGGGATGAGCAGGATGCACCACATCAGTAGGTGGAGTTTGAAGAGCAAGCCCCTGAGCTACCACAGTTCGAGGAGGAAGAGCAACAGTAGCAGCCGCTAATGGGCCCTGAACAGGGTAATGATCGATGGAACTATATGATGGATGAGGTGAGAGATATGACGCATGTGCAGCAGACGTATGGAACACAGATGAGGGAGATCTGAGAGGTCCAGCAGGAGCATGGAATGCATACTCAAGAGTTGAGAGCTGGACAGCGTCGTAGGAAATACTACGAAGAGCAGTCTCGGTGCACTCCAACAATATGGAGGAGATGATGACGATGATGTTCAATTTCCAATTCCCAGCGTGTCCTCGTGTGTACATTCCATGGAATGCCTATCATCCACCTCCACCACCGGAGCCATGAGGGAGTCATTTTAGTGCTTATCAATTCTAGTAGTTCATTTGAAGAATTTTAGACTTGATATTTATTCGTTAGATTTGGATTGGATTGTACTTAAATTGTTTTGTTTTGGGAGGTTTTACTTTGGGGTTTTATTTTCAGTTTTGTGCGATTTACTTTTTGTTATTTTTGATATTTTGGTTTGATTTTCATAATTTGGATGTGATGGGAATTTGATCTTACTTGTTATGGATGTGAATTGATGTGCTTTGATATTTTGAGATGAATAATTCTAGTCATGTATGTTATGTGTTTGTTATGTTTCTTATTTGGTGAGTCTTTGATCTTGTGTTACGTTTGTTATTTTTATTCTTGTAAGGATTGGTTTAGTGGTATGTTGTGGGAAGGTGTTGAGTGTTTTTGAATGTGAGCAATGATGCATTGTTTGTGATAGATGATGGCAAGCATATTAATGTTTTCTACTAATTAAAATTGTGACATGGGTTACATAAATTGTTCAATTTTGAGAAGTATGGAGGGTAATTATGTTTCTTTTGATCCAAGCAAAAACTTGTAAGAGTTGAGCCTCAACCGTGCCTCCATGGTTAATTATTGATGAGAGAACCGGTTGTACTTAGACAAACTAAAACTTGGTCTTGGACTACAGGAACGAAGCCCGAATGGTTGAAATTTGTGAGATGATCTTAGGCCATCCTTGTTAAATGAAGTCATAGCCATAAAAATCCTTACCTAAACATTATTCCTAGTTAGCCAATTTGAGCCTATAAGCCTTTTTCTTTGTGATTTAAGCACAATACAAGCCATGAAAATCCACTTGAACCTTATATATGTAACCTATGTGTGGATAATTGAGGATGATGTTGGTTTACAAGGGAAAATGTGGAAAAAATGTGCAAGTAAAAGAAAGAAAAGTTGAATCAAGAAAAAGGATGAAAGAGCTCAAGTTAAAAGCAAGTGCAACTTCAACAAAAATTGAAAAAGGAGCAAAATCATAAAATATGATCAAGGAATATAAAAGTCAAAGAAAAGAAGCATGTCATTCAAAAGAAGCTCAATGAATACATGGTATATTGATATTTAGTTCTTATGAACAATTGACAAAAGGAGGAATCTTGGAAGTGAGGAAATTGGATAAAAGAATCATCTTTTCGATTATCTACACTTGAATAGTCACTATTACCCAAAATTTCCTACCTTACCAAAGAGCCTAAACATTACATCCTAAAATAAAGACCTACTTGATCACTTATCGAAACTAGGGTGGCTTGCGAACATAGTCCATGAGCAAGCCTATGGTGAGTCGGTTCTAACCAGTTGATGAGTGTTGTTCAAAACCCTACTCCATAGAGTGTTGAGCGAATTTGATATCCTATGAGAGGGTTTGATTGAAAGGGATTTGATTACTCTTTTATCATTCTTAAGATTGAACTTCTTAATCTTTCATATTATAAGTTTGATGAGGTAGGAATACATAATGTGATTTTGTAGTCCTTATTATGTGTTGTGGATTATGTTCGTTAGGTGTTTTCCTAGGTGAAAATTACTCCTCTTGTTTATTATTTTTCATTGTTCGAGGACAAACAACACTTTAAGTTTGGGGGGTTGATCGTTGTCATTTTCACCTAGATTTTAGTATCTTTGTTTGTGGATTTTCGGATGTTTTCATCCGTATTTGTGTTGCTTTTGGTGGAGCTTATGTAATTACGATAAATGTGGAATAGATTGATAAAAATGTGCAAATGAGCTTAAATATGTGCAAAACAGGTTAAGAAATGGAGACATGGAGTCGGGAGCAAAACGGAGAAGGAAGAACAGGGCACGCTCAGACACGCCCCGTGTGCCGAACACGGGCCTGTCCGAGATGGCCGTGTTCTAGCATCAAAACACCGAGCTTGCCCAGGAGAAGGCCGTGTTCTGGCGCACGAGCTGTGCGCCAGCACATGCCCCGTGTGCAGAACACGGGTCTGTTAGAGAAAGTCGTGCACAGTCATCAGAAAATGCTACACGCCCATGGGAGAGGTCGTGTGTGGGTGCACGGGCCATATCCGGGAACACACAGAACATACCAAACTAGGTGTGCACTACACGAGCCATTCGCTGCTACACGTGTAGGTGCAAAAGACAGTGTAAATTTCAGAATGTTCCGAAAAGCTTTTAGAAGGCCCCTAAGTGATATAAAAGGATGACTTGTGCGAAATTTAGAGAAGGAGAATAGAATTAGAGCAGTTACACACACTCCACACCACATTTTCACACAGTAGATCTATTTGATTCATCTCCATACATTTGATCCATCAATTCCACGTGATCTTCAACAATCCATCCATCAATCCATCTATCCACCACTTGAGAAGAGGAAAGCATAAATGATTGAAGAAGTTAGCATAATGAAGAGAAGGAAGGTTTTCTCCATAAAAGGGAAGTCAATCTATTTTTCAATTGTTGATTTTCTTCTTATTTTGGCTCAAATGGAGCAAGTCTTTGAATGTATTGATCTAAACACAATGTGTAGTGGTTAGTCCTATAGTAGGGCTAATCATATGATTAGTTGAGAAGAATGCTAGATATGTAGGATTTGAGATGTTGAATTGAGTTAATTTTGGATTTCCTTTTATGATTAATGAATCATGTTTCATTTCAATACTTGTGTGATTAAATTCTCTATTCATAGTGTTAGGATGGTAATTCCAATATTATGATTAGGTGTTTAATTGAATCATATATTAAGATGAGCATGCATGTTAGTGTGAGGGGAGGTAAGCCATACGCTTCTTATGCTTAGAACATTCATAAGGGGACACTTAAGAAATTGAGTGAAAAGAACCAAACTTATGATCATAGTACCTTAAGAAAATTGAGATTAAGAACAATCTTAGAATATTTAGACTTGTAAAGATTCGAGAACCTAATTGTCTTGGCCATAGGGATTAGGGGTAAAAACATGATTGCTTTTAGTCCACAAATTAATGAAGTTCACCATCAAGAGTTATGCATATGTAGCTAGATTCTTAACCATGATTATGATTAGTCTTGCTCCCTTCTTAAGTGAATTCTATCCATAATCCATTCATCTTATCATTTGTTTGATATTTGAAACAATTTGTTGTTAGTTGAATTCTTAGTTAATTGATTAGAATAATAAGTAGTCTAAATATCAAACCTTCAATCTTGTCACTCTTACAAAGCATAAATCAATGACAAATCCGGATATAACCATGAGTTTACTTTCTCTTGGGACAACATACTTATAAATTTTGTTGTTTGGTCACACGTGTACAACAACGATAGAGTCTCTTACTCTAAAAACATTTTATTAGAAATACGACTAAGAACAATAGTCAAAGTACTATATTTCTTGAAAAGAATCCTGAATTTCATTGAAGAACAAAGCATGTTGAGTTGAAGTATCACTACATCCATTACCTTTTGGAGAAGAAGATCTTGCTGCTTATGAAAATCCATAGAAATGAGAATCCAACGGACATGTTTACTAAGGTGGTGACCTTAGAGAAGTTGAAGCTATGCATAGCTTCAATTGGCCTTAAAACTTGAAGCAAAGGCTAGGCGATGCCAGGCGGATACAGGAAGGGAACAAGAAGATATGACTACATGGAGGATTCAGTCTCTAAGTGGGAGATTGTTGGAGTATGAAACCCTAATTATTTGGGCCCATATTTCCTTTGGCCCAGTTGATCCTAATGGGCTTAGGGTTAGGGCAAACTATCTATTGAATATATTGTTTTTCAATGTAGTTAACTTGATAAAGAAGAAAAGAAAATACCTGGCTTGGTTTCACCCCCAGACGTAGTCGTAAGATGAACTGGGTAAACAAATCTCGTGTTATTTGTGTTATCGTGTGTGTGCATCTAAAATCCTAACACCCGCATCTAGGGTTTACTTCGCATCTTAATTTATCTTGTAATTTTAAAGACTATGGGTAAGATATATCCAACCACCATGATTATTCTTTGATCAATCATGGGCTAGAACCACTTCGGTAGTTCTAAGGTTTGTTAAGGTTTTATAAGTTAGTTGAACTTCCGTGTGTATACTCCGTACAACACTACTTGTGGTTTATTTTATATAAGATTGTGCATCATTAATTGTTATGCTGAGTCAGAATACATATCTTGATTATTGATTGAGTGCGTTCACTGCTGAGCAGGATTTTATCTTATGATTCGAAGTGATGGGACTCCAAAGTCTCATTAGAACTATCTTATATAAATACTTGTTAATTGAATATGATTCGAGTTAATAAGTAGGACAAAGAGTATAACGTCATAGTACCTATAAAGAGATATCATATCGGGTTAGAGTACTAAGGGCACAAAAAATAATTGATACTGATAGTACCTAGAAAGGGGGGTTAATTATATCTCTTGCTCCAAGGATATTTACACGTATCACATGATTATTTACTTGTGTTTATAGAGTACATTTGCATGGCTTAGAGATGTATCCATACTCCAAAAGGCAGAGTCGGACATTGATACGCGGAAGAGAAATTAATAAGTAAAAATGGATGGCCCGAAGAACTACATATCTCTTACGTATTCACTTTCGTTTTTTCTCTACTGCTTGTTTATTTTAATTGTTCTTTTAATTACTTGTTTATTGGTTACTTAATCAGCACAACTATATTGTCATACTAACCTTGATAAGTTAGATTATAATTAAATTGATAATAATACTTCCTTTGGGTTCGATAAACACTTGGTCGCTTATCAAAGCTACAATAGCATCCTTAAAATTTGGGAATTAATATTGCGTCTTGAGAAAACGCTCATCACCCGCATCATCTCATCCCTCGAGTATCCATCAAACTATGAACACAATAGAGAATCTTCTGAAAATATTGACGACATAGAGCCATGCCAGGTAATCGGTTTTGGATAAGTCAAATTGCAACTATTAAAATTTCTATTTTTACAATTTACGAGCACTAGAATTTTTTTATATTTGCTACTACAATTTACTTGTGAATTATTTTGTTTGGGGAGTTCCCTTGTTATGCAACTGCAATTTTTGTTCATGACTTAATTTATATATGTTGAGTTGAATTTGTAGGTGTTGAAAATTAATTTTTGGTCATTTGTAAAGTATATACTTGCAGATATGACATCATTATGATATTGAATGACGTGTTGCTGCATTTACTGTATTCTAATAGCTGCTACTGCATTAATTTTCAAGTTTCTGCGTGTTGCTACATATAACCTCAAATGTTGCTAAATAGGTCATTTGGTATTTATGTGTTCAAATTATTGAATTTTTACTTTATTTAGAACTAGAGTAGCTGTTCTTTCATGGTATTATGTCATTGTTCATATCTAATTATGTGTTGTGAAAATATTGTAGCTATTAATTGTGCTTGTATGAGAAATTAAACACATAATTTGATGCGATAACTATTGAATTGTGCTATTGTTATATCAAAATTTAAGCTTCAATTATCTTTTATGAATTATATTTGGTAACGTGGCATGTGATATTTATGAATTTGAATAGTTTTTGTTTTGACAGGAGATAATTTAAGTGAAAATATTTAAAATGATTCTCGTATAACTTATATAAGTGTTGTTCTTGATTTCAAAGGAATGAAGACAAAGATAATTAAAAAAGTTAAGATAATGAGTTTGACAATGGTGATGCACTGTTGTGTGATTTTGGAAACAAAGAACAAGATGAAGACCACTTATTAGACTTTATTTTAATTTCTTTCTTTGCGTTTTTGTCAAACATAATTTTAGGTGTACGGATATATAAGTACATACTTCATCATAGTACATAAATTTAAATAGTATTTATATATTTACCTTTTTTTTCAAATTTTTATACTTAATTAATATTTTAAATTTTATTAATGATATCTTTTAATATATGTAATGAATTATGTTTATTACAAATAATGATAATAATTTAATGAAACTATTATTATTAAATTATTAGCATAAGTTATTATTAAATGGTCAGTATAATTATTAATATTTAATAAAATTATTATTAATTTTAATATTACATAAATTCCTCAAGTATTAAGATATGTGTTACATAATTATTTTGAAAAAGTGTTACATATATTAGTAAAAGTGATAAAACTATTATATATTTAATGTTACATTATTTTTAAAAGTGTTAGCAAAACGATATTGTTATTGTTACATTATATTTAAAAGTGTTAGCAAAATAATGTAGTTAGTGTTACAATTTATATAAGTGTTAGCAAAACAATATAATTAATGTTATGTTATATTTAAAAGTGTTAACAAAAGAATGTATATAATGTTACATTTAAATACAAAAGTGTTAACAAAATAATGTTACATTAGGATAAAAAAATGTTACATTAACAGTATAAGTAACATTTTTAAATTGTTAAATTAAAATGTTAAAATAGATATTAGGTATTATCATAAACAAAAAAAGTGTAACATTAGATTTTAGATAACAGGGGCAACATCGACACTGGAAAAAGTGTTATTTATGATCTATAATAATATTTTTTAATGTTAAATAACATATTTTGAGTGTTATGTAATGTCACTTATCTTATAGTGATATATGTGTTACTTATATGTCATGTTATGTGTCACATATGCTTTTAATTCGATAACAAATATTTTCTTAGTAACACTTGTACCGGGTGACGACTCGGTGCACATATACCAAGTAGCACAAGTTATCGGGCGACGGTTTGGTACTAAAAATATTTTAAATATACTAATACTCGTATTGAATGACGATTCGATGCACATATACTAACTAACATAAGTTATCGAATGACGGTTCGGTCTAAAATATTTTCTTTTAGTTATCGAACGACAATGTACAAAATATTTTATTAAATGACATATGTTACATTTTATGGTATATTAGGCATGCATATTTAATTTTAACTGTGCAATCATTTAAGTTAACTCACTGAGTATATTTTAGATGATCACCCCATATTGATTTTCAAAATAAGGTTTAGAAGATGAAGAGCCCCTACAGATGTCCCAAGCCCATAGATGACTTTATATTATGTCTTATATTTTAGTACTTTATTAAGAATTTTATTTCAGATATATTTTAGTAATGTATTAATAACTTTATTAGAAGATGAAGAGGACCCTGCAGATGTCTCGGGTGAGTAGACGCTAATATGTAAAATAATCTCTATGTCACTTATAGACGCTAATATGTAAAATAATCTCTATGTCACTTTTACTTTTCTATGTTAATGCTTTGGGGATTTTTATTTTACTTCCGCTGCACTCTCCACCTCTTTATTATTATATTGGAAAATATATATCTAGTAGCGTCTCAACCCCATAGCGTAACCCGGGGCGTTACAATTTTTATTTTATTTTTTACTTTCTATAATTAAACTTTCCTTATTTTTTTTAATTATTATTTATTGAATTCAAATGCTAATAAATCATTGTATGTTAATTTTAATTCATTAGAAGCTAATTTTCATATAATATTTAAGGAAATATGATCTCATTTAATAATCTCAGTTAATGAATATTTAATGCAATGTATCTATATAAACACATGATCATAAAAATATTTGTATTGCATTCAAATTATTTTTGTTTATTTTATATATGTTGTTCTATTAGTTTCTTTTATCCTGATCCTATATGTATATATATTGATTTTATATGTATATATATCTTTTTGTTTATGTTATAAGTTGATTTTATTAGTTTATATATATATATATATATATATATATATATATATATATATATACTAGTATGAAACCCGCATACAACGCGGGATTATTTAATTATTAGTTATTACATCTATATTATTATGGGTTAATTGCATTAAAATACATAATCTTTTTCTCTTTTTTCAATTTAATCAATAACTTTTTAACCTTTCCATTTTTTCTCAATTTAATCACGAACTTATTTTTTATCAATTAAATACACGATCTTTTGGTATTTTCTCAATTTAATCATTAATTTAATCTTTTAAAATACACGATCCTTTATATTTCATAATTTAATCATAATTTTTTTATTCAATAAAATACTGCTATCTTAATTAATAATAAAACTTAGACAATTGGACCAGTGTTATTTTTTAATTTTCATAGAACCGGGACAGCCCATGCCATATTATTAAGATTTGGGTCAACCTTCTAAGCCCATTTGACTTTGTTTAAAATTTTAAAATTACGGGTATTCTTTATTTGGGGTTTTCTATTCTGTCCCATCAGCGATTCATTTCTACGACTAATTATTATTCGGCGTCCAAAATCACCGTTCTCTGCTTTCTGTTCTCTTCCCGTGCTGCTATCTTTCGATACTCACCGAATTTTCTGTGTTTGGTAAGTGAGTTCTCATTTACACTATTGTGTGGAGAAATAGAGTAGATTCATTTATTTTCAGTGTATTTTTGAGTTTTTATTATCGATTTCTCTGGAATTGGGAGATGAGTATGAGCTCCTTGACGGAGAATTGGAGTTAAAGAAAATTTTATCAATTAATAAATATTAGTGGATGAAATAAAGGATCGAACATGGTCAAATTTTGGCATATCAAATTATTTCCATCCTGGTATATTTTTCTTCTTATTTAGTTTAGAATTAGAGTTCCTAGCCAACTTGCATTGTATGTAATGAAGATTTCCAGGTTGTATGCAAGGAGGTTTGAACATATTAAAGTTCCAATTAATAAGAATTCTCACCCATTTTTTTTAATTGAAAAGATGATTCATATATACATCCCATAACCCTTGTTTTAAAATGATTCTTTTTATTGTGCATTGTAGAAGATATTGTTTGTCTTCTAAAACTTGGAATATTTGTATGAGGATAATTTTTTATTACTGAATCCTATAGTTTCCACTACTAAGCATCCTTTTAGAAGAAACTCTAGAAGCAACTATTGGGCATGGGAACAAAATTAGAAGGAAAATGATGAAAAATTGTTGTGGTTTCTCCCATAGATTGGTAGGATTGGAAAGTGGAAGAAGAAACTAATTAAATATTCATCTATCTATACATCACATCTCTTCAATCAATTAGAGCATATTAATCAATCAAGTTAATTCAACTAACTATTTATAAGAAAGTCGACAAGAGAATATATATATTAATATTAAGTTATCTGATGGATTTCTTATTTCTTATTTGCACTTGCAATCTTGCATATATTATGGAGTATATATTTATTGGATTTCTGCAACAATGGTAAGAAAAGAGAGAAAGAGCTTTGTTGATATGGCATCTTATGCACATTTTTGGACAACTTTCTTTCTCTTTGTCAAATATATTGTTGATTGGACTACATTTTCTTGAACTAATTGGTTGTAATTATTGCAGGCTTTGAAAGGGTAATGAGGAAAAAAAGTGCAAATATATTACTACCAAAAAAATGAAGTATTTATTGAATATTAAAAGATGTTTGTCACAATTACTACCAATTATTGCAGGCTTTAATGACGACAATGTATACGTGGTAGTATTCCATTTTGAATATTAAAAGATGTTTGTCAAAAAACATCTTTATGAAATTTCTAGTGGAGGGGTTGTTAACGTTTCTAAAGCAGCTGCGGCGTTTTGGGGAAGGGCCAAGCTCCAAAGTTTGTACAGTTTGTCCACTTACAAAAAATTGGCTCTCTAAACATATGGTGCAAACCGACAAGATAATCCTTTGAAGAAAGCATTCCCCAAGTTAATTTTATTGAACAAGTTGTGTTTATCCGGCGTCTTTAGTAGTCTCGATGAACTGTCAGCGGATTCATTTTTCCAATTAGAAGTTCTCAAGCTAGATGTGAGTTTATGAGTACGGCGCGGGGATGGAATTGTGTTGAAGGGAAATTTGCACACTTGGAATTCTCGCAAATTGATTGAAGTGATCTTGGATAGTGAAGTTTAGAGAGCGAGAAATATTTTTCGTTCTTGGAGAAGTTTCTTCATGGGAATTTAGGGAAAATTATTTGTTTAAGTCATCAATTGGAAAAAAATTATTGTTGATTCATAAGGTTACTCTTTATAATAAATTGAGTTACTAATAACATGATTTTAATTCTTGAAAAAAAACATGATTTTAATTTACTCTTTATGTTGAATTTGTTTATACTTTGTTTTGTTTTGTCAACATTTTCTAGATTACTTTTTTCTATTAATTGGGTTACTTTTTATAATGATTTCGGTTACTATAAACACATTTTTGGATTATCCTTTATGTTGATTCGATATGCTCTTTTTTGTTAATATAAAGTTACTTTTTTATATTAATTGGGTTACTCTTGATCTGAGATTTTGATTTTCTAAAAATGAAGTATTTATTGTGAATAATTAAATTGCATGCGATCAGATTACTCTTTTGAATTAATTAAGTCACTCTTTGGAATTAATTGAACCACCCTTTAATTTGAGACTTTCAATATATTATACAATATAATTAATCAATAAAAATATTTGTTTAAATGTGCAAAGAAGAAAATTTAAGTTATGTTTAATCAACATCTTTTAGGTTACTCTTTCATATTAACTAGATTACTCTTTATAATGAATTAGATTACTATTTAATTTAAAATTATGATTTTCGATAGATTACTCTATAGAACAAATTAGATTATTTTTTATAATTAATTAGATTATATAATAACAAAAGCATAATACCTGCACAACCCATCTGATACAATGTGTTCATAAAAAAAAATTCCAATTCCATTTTTGAACAAAAGTTGGAGAGAACGATAGCAAAAAAGAAATAAAAGAATAAATTGGTACTACCCATATATTTTTCTTTTGTCATGTTTTCTTGCCCACAACCTCAAAAAGTGGGGCCTTCTCTCAACATTCACTCAACCAAGAACGGCCGCCGCCTGTATCCACCACTTCAACCAAGAACCACCAATCAACATTCCTATATGGGCAAAATAATTATCACTCCATTCACTCGGGTCGGTTTCCACAGCTCCAGTACCCACGAGTGGAGGAACCAGATAGGACAGAACAAGGAGACACACAGCCCCAAGCATGGCCTTAGGAAAGGTTCTACTCAGATTCTCAATTTCCCCAGCCATTGTATTGGCATTATCCCAATAATTCAGATTCTAAAGTGCCCCCTCCAATCTACTTTCCTATGATCCACAACAACCCATCTTGCATGCCTAATACGAGAAATTGAAAGAACCCCATCACAACAAATGGAAAGAGCGAAAAACAGATAAGAAAGATAGCAAATAGTCCAACAATAGTCAACCATCTTGCTAGTGTGGCATACGGAGTGCGGATAGTGAATCAGGGCGGTGGTGGTTGTCGCGAGGCAGCGGCATGGTTCGCAATCTCCGACGGCCTAAGCGGTTTTAGTGGTGGAGCCCAGGTGTCTCATGGCTATAATCAGCAATGATGAAGGTGAAAAAAAAGGAAAAAACTCTTTGAAAATGGAAGAGAGTCCGTGTTCCAATTAGAATTCTTCTTGAGGGAAGAGAAAGCACCGCGCACGTAGTTTGAGGATATTGTGTGGATGTAGATTAGGAAAGGAGAAGAGATCCGGAGAGAACCCAGCAACCCGCGATATTTTATTTTGGGATCCGGTGGTATTCTAGTTGCGCTCTAGTTCTCTAAAACTTAATATACATTACATATTTAAAATATAATCTATATAAAATATAAGAATAATTTACAAAAGATATTAGGAATTTAAATTAAACTAATTAAAACTGCTTCGTAATTCACGTCTAAAGAAAAAATGTGACAAAATTTTAAATTTTGTTATTAGAATTTATCTTTTTTTTTAATATTTATTTTCAAATTTAAATTATTGATATGATGCACCTATTAGGTGAAGTGGAAATATTAATTTTAAAATCAAAGAGAAAATGAATTAAGCTATTTTAACTTTATATTTAAAATTTTTTATTTTTAAAATTTAAATTACAAAATTTTCTATTAACAAAATATTTAACTATTTTAATTACATATAAATCACCAAATATTTAATATGAACTAAATTTACTTAAAAATAAATAAAAAGTTCATAATTAGATTGAAAAAATACAAAAGATCGTGTATTTAATTGAGGAAAAGATAATTCATGATTAAATTGAGAAAAGATATTAAGATCATGTATTTTTTTGATAAAAAGAAAAATTCGTGATTAAATTAAAATAAGAGGAAAAGTTTGTGTATTTTAATGCAATTAACCCTATTATTATTCATAAAAAGTAGGATTATATTTTCCATAGGAACACAATTAATAATTTCACTTTTTATTAATTATACCACTTTTTATTTATTATAATAATAGTTCATGAAAAAGTTTATTTAAATGATTATTACTTTTCCTTTATTAGTTATCATTAATTATTAAAAAATATTATCACTTTTTATTGTTTAAAAATATTGTGTTCATTAAATAAGAGATTATTACTAATAAGTATGCGTATATAACTTAATTACTAATATATATATATATATATATATATATATATATATATATATATATAACCAATCAAAAAATATAATTAAAGGTGAAATGAAAATAAAAAGGGAAACAGAAGATAAAGATGTTGTGGGGATGGGAAAGCCAAGAAGAGCCAAACAGGCGGTCCTAAAAAGAAAGCTCTTGCAAAGAGCATTAACAGAAATAGAGCTAAACTAAAAATAAGTGTTGTTTTTCTTTATAAGTTTGCACCAATGTTGTTTACTCGCATCATCCCAAACATCCGGAGGTTCACTCTGTTGGTTTGCTGTTTGGGAACGTGTAACCGGCTTAGAAGCCAGCTTATAAGTAACACCTTTTTTGTGATTTCCTCCTTTTAGTTTTATGGTAGTTTTTAGGGTAGGGAAATTCTCATCTTGAGCTTACTCAGATTCAGCCTTCTCTTCTCTAAAATTATCGAAGCCCTTGTCATCCATTGACGAATTAGACGGGGCAGCATCTTGCATGTTAGGCGCCTTTGCCTCTTGTTCCATATCCATCTCTTGTGCCACCCTTACAATAGCATTAATAGCTGCCTGTAGGAAATCTGGCAATGTCGTCAAATCAGCCGTCAGGCTGGGTTGTGCCGTATCAGAACGAGCCTCAAATAGTTCCACAATTTCTTTCCCCTTGGAGTTAGCAAGTGAGTGGGAAGGTGTGGGTTGAGTGAACAACCTCCAAGGCATCCTGATCAACGTCATCCATCAAAACCTCAAAGGGAATTTCCTCCATTGCATCCTGTTGCACATTCTGCTCAACATGGGGGGAGGTCGATCGGGTTGGAACAGCAGTAAGCTGTGATTCCGGAAGAGCCTCCTCCATACCATCATCATCCAGCATACTAAATCTAGTAAATAAATAAAAGTAGTATTCTAACTAATAAAAAATATGATTAAAGGTGGTATTTAATTTGAAGATAAACATGAATAGCCCTAAAGAATTAGTATGCATGATTTATGTATATTAATTAATATTTGCTCTATTTATATAGTTTTTTTTAACATATATATGCTTTTATTGATTGCTTTAATTATCTATTTGTAACTAAGAAAGAATAAAAATAAAAAAATAAACTATTAGTTTGATATATTTTTATAGATTGACTTAATTATCTATTTTAAAAAAAATGATTAAATGTAGTATTTAATTTGAAGATGTACATGAATAAATATTAATAAGTTGGATATATTTTATTGATTATATATTCCTTAACCAATCAAAAAAATATGATTAAAGGTGATTTTAATTTATAGATATACATGATTTAAATATATATACATGAATAATAATAATAATAAATAAAAGTAGAAAGATTATATATGTGTATTATTAAAACAAAAAATAAAAAATATACGAAATTTAATCACGTTCCGACACCTCATACTTTTAAAAAGTTATTTATAGCAGCGTATTCGTAAATAGTATATATATATATACATATACATATTAAACTCCACAATAATATTAAAAAATTAAAAGAAAATAAGAAGGAAGACAAATGAAAAGGAAGAAGGGGAACAATGAAAAACTAAAGAAGCCAAACAAACAGCTTAAATAAAGAGCCTAAACATGTGGCTCTAAGGATCAAACGAAAATTAAAACATGATTAAATAGTACGTTAAGATAGCCAAAATAAGAAGGGAGACAAATGAAAAGGAAGAAGGGGAACAATGAAAAACTAAAGAAGCCAAACAAACAGCTTAAATAAAGAGCCTAAACATGTGGCTCTAAGGATCAAACGAAAATTAAAACATGATTAAATAGTACGTTAAGATAGCCAAAAGACTGGCTTGAATAATAGAACCCAACTATAATAATGAGATTAGCCAAGAGCATGAACCGTGACTAGCGATGGGCTGTGGAGTTGAGCATAAAAGAAGGGGCTGGCCTTGGGCTTCGAGATCAGCAACGGGCTTATGTTGGCGATTGAGCCATGTGAAAAGGGTTGCCGCGCTAGAGTGAGTAACCCTACTCCCCCTTTGTTAGGGGACTACACAAACACCTTACAAGTCGTGGCAAACTCAAAGACCGGAAGAGAGCTCAATATAAGCTACCAAAAAGAGAACAAAAACATCCAATCTGCATTAAAATGTAATGAGCGGAACAACATGGATTGGAAGCCATAGTATACAAAGAAATGGAGCATAGGGACCCCAAAGAACTAGCTGAGTTGGAAGAAACCCATCGCTGTGAAGAGAGATCATCGCAATGCCGGACGGGGCTAGTGCAGCCTGGGAGCAGGCATGGTCAGATGAAATAAACAGCCATGAAGCTGTTAATTCACAAGGTAGATAGCAACTTCCAACGTCGTTCGAGACGGAAGCAGTAGTTGGGCCCGATGGTTAAGTCCTTACTATCAACCTAACCCAAACGAACAACAAGTAGCAAGAGCAGACTCGAGTAGATGGAGGAAACACACTGGAGCAAATCACTCAAGAAAGAATATATGGAGCATGAGGAGTGGATGAAGCATTAGCTACTAAATGCTACCATGAAGCTAACCAAGAAGATGGCTTGAAAAGGACATGCCGACTGCTGTATGTAACCATGGCAGTTCAACACCCAAAAGAGATTAAATTACAAGGGAAATACAAAGCAAGTCTCTAATGTTCAAACGTGGGTAAGTTGATGGATATGATTATGTGACAAAAAGCAGTGGGCTCACATCAAACTCCAACAGCAAAGTGAAAGGGGTACGAGGAAAAGACAAAGGAAGCATTTAATGCAAAATCCCCTAGAAAAGGAAACCTATAGGACTAGCATAAAAAAGGTGATAGAGTAGTTGCCAAGGATGGCAAGATCACGGAAAAGCAATCGGCAGTTTGAGGACCTGCAGCCGGGCTAAGTAGCCCCAAAACCCGTGTCCTATAGTGCCGAAGAAGACTCACCCAAACGCTACCACTGCACCGGAAGCCGTCAAGAAGAGCGCCTTCGTCGGGAATACTCTGGTCGCAGACATTGCCGGCAGCAAACTGCAAGTGAAAGAGGGGGCCTTCTTGACGAAATCCATCCTGGAAAAATAAAATGATGCAGAGCTGGGCGCCGGCTGCATCAGAATGACAACAGCAAAACGCCGGTGGAAGCAAACCCGTAATCCAACGGCACAGATCTGAACGCCTGAGTGTATAATTTTGTTGGGTGTCAACAAAGTCCCACATTAGTTAGAATTGGGGATGTGGACGGCGATGAGTCATAAATGAGGCCTTTTGGGCGTGATGTCAAAGTGGTAAAACCGTGCAGGCCAGTGGGCGGTTCAAAGCGGACAATATCATGCTAGTGGATTGAGTGAGCCCGGCTCCCTGGGCAAATAAACCCAATATATAAGACAAAGCAAAATCTACCATTGCTGCTCCATCCAAGCTTGCCGGATGAAAACAACAGTGGCCGCTAGGATGGTCTTCGGAGACGAGACTGAATGGATCATCCAGTTATGAACGTGGAGGGTGGCTTGCCATGAAGAACCTCCGTTTAAGAGATCGTAGAGGATGAGGACCCGAGACCAGCAAGAAATAGTCTTTTCGGCCAGCCATGGATACACAACAAAAAACATCGCCGAAAACGTCTCCATCCAACCAAAGGAAGCGCCGGCACTAGTGTCACAGCTACCAGGTTGAACTCCTTCAGCAATCACAGGAGACGAGGCAGAACTGGATCCACCAGATTTGAATATGAGTGGTGGCTTACCATAGGAGAAAACAGGCCATCCATGGAAAAACTTGACCTGTTGGAGATGAAGCTTCAATGGAGAAGATTAAAATAAAGCATAAAATGTAAGAGGGGCGAGGGGCGAGGGGATATATATATATAACTTTTGACTTTTTTAACTATCACTTTTAATTTTCTTATTGATCACATTAAGTATAATAATAGCATTAATTGTAATTTTAAAATGTATAAGAAAAAAAAAGAAGAAAGGGATGTCACACTTAATTGCACAGTCGTCTTGGGTCAATTCCGAGAATTGTTATGGACGGGTTACCGGCCACAGTATTTTTCTTTTTTTCGTTTAATATATATTTGATAATTGATTGATGGATGTCTCACGGAAGTAAATTCGTTAGATGTTGCATACTTGAGAGTCTATCTTGATAACATTGAATTTTATAAGTTTTTTTATTTTTAATTTTTTATGTGTCCTTTTTCATGAGTATCTTTTCTTTATTGTGGTCAATTAATTTAAAAATGACTAATTTCAAAAGGATTAATTGTCATTTAAATTTAATGATATTTATTATAATTTAGTAGCATTAATTTTTCTGCGTGTATATATACATACATATATTGAAATTAAATATAAGGTAAAAACGCACTTTCATGTTTAATTTCTCATCTTCTCTCTCCTTTTTTATAGATCATTATTACAATTTTTTTATTTTGTTTTGAAAATATTTATTTATGCAGTGATATAATTCTATTATACACCTTTTAAAAGAATTACTTTTATATACTTCATTTGATAATCTCCACATTTTTTTATATTTTTTATATTTAATTTAGTAAATATATGTTGAAGTTATAGATGATTTTTTTCATATGAAAAAAATTATTTATTTATTTTTTAATTTTGTTTAAAGTTTCCTTAATTAATGAAGATCTTTTCTTTAATTGTCACTTAAAATATTTAATATTGATTAATTTATTATAATTTAGTAGCATTTAATTTTTGTGTGTGTATATAATGAAATCAAATATGAGGTAAATTACACTCTCTCATTTCTCATATCCTCTTTCTCTTTTAAGATCACCATTACAACTTTTTTTTATTTTGTTTATAATATTTATATAGTAATAAAATTCTATTATTATATGCTTTTTTAAAGTAATATTTTTATATTCTTCATTTGATCATCTCCATATTTTTTTATATTTTTATACCCAATATAGTAAAATATGTGTTATATTTGTAGAGAGGCAAAAGCAAAAGCACAACTAAACTAGAGAGGCAAAAGCACAAGCAAACTAAAGAGAATGGGGAAGAAAGCACAAATAGAAAAAAAAAAAAATTCAAAGTCAATCCCAAAATATTAGTCTTTTAACTCAATTTGTTGATTCTAAAACTATCTTTATGTTATAATTGTGTGTTTTTTTATTTTTTAGTTAATAGTGATTAATATACTTCTTTATTCTTATTTTTTAAGTATTAAATTAACACTACAACATAAGTGTCATTTTGTAACACCCAAAAAGTATTACTTAACAATGAAAAAATATTATTATATATCATAAGTAACACTTTTTTCGGTGTCGCTGTTGCCCCTGTAACCTAAAGTCTAATATTATAATTTTTTATCTATTGATAACACTTCATATTAATTTTAACACTTTATTGTAACATTTTTTAAAATGTTACTTATATGTTTATGTAACATTTAATGTTCCTAATGTAACATGATTTTGTTAACACTTTTGAATTTAATGTAACATTATTTACATAATTTTGGTACACTTTTAAATATAAGATAACATTAAGTACATTATTTTGATAACACTTTTACATATATAGTAACATTTATTACATTATTTTGATAACACTTTGAATATAATGTAACATTAATTACATATTTATTGTATCACTTTAAAGAATATATGTAACACTTTTGTAAAGCAATTATGTATCACATTAGTTAACATTTAGTTATTTATGCAATATTTAATAATAATAATATAATAAAAATAATAATATAATAAAAATTATTATTATAATATAATTTTTATTATAATTATTACATAATTATAATAAAATAGAAACATAAAATTAGCTAACTGCAGCTTCAAATCTTGAATGAAAAAACCAAAGCACAAACAAACTGCAACTGTATATTCAAGAGCAGAAACCAAGATCTATTTTAAAGAAAATTGCAAGTAGTAGCTTCTAAACCTTATAGCAATCATTTATCTCTGAATTGATTTATACAGCACTATATGAAAAAATGTGTGTACATAATTGAACATGATGCTACTTATTTATAAAAACTTTGTCTGTATGCATATAGTCAAGTATTAAAAGCCATGGAACATAAATAGAATAGGTTCATTAATATCTTTAAACAGCAAACAGCAACCATACTTCAATTCAGCAGGCTGTAGGATATATAGCAGAAATCTCAACAGATTGTAACATGTGCCAGAAAACAAGAGAAACAATTCCTAGTGGCCAAAATAACAGCAACAGAAACCAGCAGCCTCAGATCATGCACAGAGAATGTTTTGTGTGAAAATCTGCATGTTTTAAGGTCCGATTTAGCACCGTTTTGTGGATTTTATGTTCGTATTTTAGCACTAAATGATTAATATTCATATAATTAAGATATTGGTGCATTTGAAGTGTTATTTTATGTGTTTTAGGTGAAAATGGATTAAAAGTGCAAAATTGGAATGAAGAGTGGAATCATGAAAGAATGCTGAAAAACACAGTCCAATTTGCATAATTTTTCTATATTTTTGTAGATGTCCAAACTAACCATGTGATACATGGTTAGAAAGCTACCGAAGAGAAGGTCATTTTGGCTCAAGAAACACCTCAATTGGAGGTCAGATGAGGGAGTTATGATCAAAACGGTGAAGTCGCACAAGCTGTTCCTACCAGCACGACTCGTTCTATTTTCGCATGACTTGTGCCCTTCAAATATTGGAGTTTTTGTGAATTCTTTATATGGATAGAAATCTGAGCAATATAGGATGACATGAGCGTAAAAATCAATTTAATCGGAGCCCGGATGAAGAAGTTACGACAAAACCGTGAATTTGCATAGGCTGCCGACGAGTGGCACGACCCAGCAGCCATATTTTCGGCCCGTTCGTGTTTTTGACGTGAAAAAGCCCTATTTTGAGGTGGAATCCTAATTTTAGCTGCCCTCAACTATAAAAGGACCCCTTGTGGTGTTCCAAACCCTAACTCTCCATAACTCTTCACAACCCTACATACTTTTCCTTACCCTTTCATTAGTGTTGCTTACTTGAGAAGGAGAACAAGAAGGTTCAGAATCACGGAGAAAAGAACGGAGGATCACACCAGAACTAGAGTTTTTCTTATTCTTCCTTTCTTTATTTTGAATAATAGACCTATGTGATTGTTTTCATACCTAACCACGGATGTTGCTTGTAACACAATGGGCTTGTACTTCTTGGATAGTGCTAGGTTTTGAAGGTTGAATTGGTTTGAATTGATGACCTAGACTATGTTATGGATTTCTGCAGTTTTCTTATTTCAGTATTAATATTTTGAATTGAGATTGATATTTTTGTCTTATATGATCTATCCTTATTCATGAAGGTGTCAATTACCTTTGCATGTTTATGATTATTGCTTGTGTCATAAAATAATTATATTTGTCTATATGTTATGGGTAAAATGGACTTAACCATATAACCTTTATTCATTAGAATAATTAATATTGAATGCTTAATATATCTATTAATTACCAGATTTGGTTTCTTAGATTGTTAAGTGAGAATTGCAATTTATTTCTTAAGTACCTAAAAGAGAATAGGAGTTATTCTTCTGCATTTGAGGGTTTGAATCAGATTTATGTGTTAAGTTTACTTTACCAAAGGAATTTAACATAATTGTGTGATGCTTTAATAAAATCTGCAACAATTCTAACCGAATTGACCAATTTAACTGGATTACCTAATGCTACCATCTTCTCTCTTGAACACTTCCATATTTAATTTTATCTACTATTTTGTTATTTTTAGTAATTATTTTTTGCATCTTTAAATTATGTAATTCTTTAAAAATACTCATATTTGTCTTATAATAGAATAGTCATAAATAGATTAAATAGTAAGTCTAGAATTATCCTTTAGGTTCGATAATAGACTTGGTTACACACTTATCTGCTACTGATTTCCTACACTTGGGGACACGCAAAAAGGTGAACAAGTAAATGGCGCCGTTGCCGGGGATAATTCCCTAGGCTTTGCTATTTATTTCTTTTATGATTTATTTTAATTTAGGACGTTAAAATGTTTAATTGCTTTTATTTATTTTATTTTATTTTATATTCAAACTATTCTAATCAGCTGTGTGAGCACAGATAAAAGCAGCTAAGATGCTGACGATGCCCCGACCCCCATGCGAGACTAGTATAAGCTGAAGCATACTATGAACGCTAGATTAAATGGACCCGCAATCACTGCGAAGAGTTTTGAGCTGCCGTTTGGACTGATCAGAATGGTACAAGCACAACAGTTTAGTGGCAATCCTATGGAGAATCCTAGTAACCATCTGTAGTTATTTGATGAGTATGCGAGGACGCAGAAGCATATGAATGTACTAGAGGATGCTATCAAAATGAGGCTTTTTCCATTCTCACTAACGGGGAAAGCCAAAGAGTGGTACAACAACCTTCCTGCAGGATGCTGTACTACATTGGAGCAGTTGGCAGATAAGTTCTTGAATAAGTACTTCCCTCCCTCCAAGAGCTTTAAGGTGAAGCAAAAGATCACAATATTTAAACAAGGAGCCTTGGAGAGTTTCTATGAAGCATGGGAAAGGTTCAAGGAGCTGTTGCGTTATGGTCCACAACATGGATTTACAAAAGATACTTACTTAGGCTTCTTTTATCAAGGCCTAAGAGGTGAATCAAGAGTATTAGTGGACGCGACAGCTGGTAGATCGATCTTCAAAAAGTTAGCAGATGAAGCAGAAGAGATCTTTGAGGAGATGATATCTAACACATATGATTGGCCAATGGAGAGATCAGAAGGAGGAGTCGCTTTTTATAAAGTGGCAAAAGTAGAAGTTCAGGTCAACAGCAGTGAGATGTCAGAACTTAAGAGTCAACTCAGTGAGCTGCATAAGAAGATGGATCGCATCACACTAGGAAACAAAGGAGAGGGAGATAGTATGGATCAAGATGAAGATCAGATAGAGGAAGCAAAATATGCTATGGGTCAGAATTTTCAAGGGAATTACAGAAATAGACAGAATTTCAGACCTAGTAATTAGCAATGGGGAAGGAATGACCAAGGAAATTCTAACTTCATCAATCAGAGAAGGAATGAGAATCTGTCTTATGGAAACCCGAGTAATGCAGTAGTACCTCCTCCAGGTGTAGATCCAACCCATAAGCCTGTTGAAGGAAGAACATCCATGGATGATGAGATGAAACTGTGGATGAAGCAGGAAGGAGAACAGTTGAACTTGATGGTCAAGCTGATGATGACAACTAAAGAGTAATCTGAAAGCAAGCAGAAAGAAACTGATATTGCTATTGGAAAGTTGCAAGCTGCAGTTGGAAGACTAGAACAACAAGGTAAGTGTCCATCCTAAACGGTGACCAATCCAATGGAACAAGTTATGGCTATCACCCTGAGGAGTGGAACGCAATACGAGGGCCCTAAAATGCCATCAGAATAAACTAAAATTGAAACGGAGGTCGAAAAATTGGACGAGAAAGAACACATGGTCGCTAACACACGGCACGACTCGTGCCACCCTGAAAACAATGCACTGTGCGCTTTGTGCCAGCCGATAGAGGCCAGAGCAGGCGGCATGACCGCCGAGGACAGTCGGCACGACCAAACAACCGCTGGCACGAGTCCTCTGCTAGCCGGCACGACTCGTGCCCTTCTCTGGTAAAAATGTCAGAATTTTATCTCAATCCTCGCACTGTTGAACTCATCCAGAATGATTTCCAGGCGCCTAATACTGAGGAAAAGTCAAAAGAACCTGAAGTTAAGTTAAAAAGTGGCAAATAGTTAAGGCAGCAAGAAAGGAGAAAGAAAAAGAAGTGGAATTTGAGAGGGATATTTAGGGGATTCCAAAGACAAAGAATCCTATTCCGTTTCCACAGCAATTTTTGAAGAAAGGATTGGATGAAAAATTCAAGAAGTTTGTGGAGATGTTTAAGAAGATCCATATCAATATTCCTTTCACAGAAGCTTTAGAAGAGATGCCCAATTAAGAAAGGTTCTTGAAAGACATCATGTCTAAGAAGAGGAGTTTGACCGGAGATGAGTCAGTGAATAAGAAAGAGAGCTGCAGTTCAGTGGTACAAAAGACACTTCCAATGAAGTTGAAAGATTCGGGAAGCTTTACCATACCTTGTGAGATTGGACACTGATGAGTGTGTAAATTTACTAGTTTTGATCCTGGATTCGTGTACTTATGGTGTAATAAATGGTTGTAATTCGATGTGAATCGGTATACTTGGTGGAAAGTCACGAATCGGGAGTTTACAAGGCTATTTGAGCTAATTTTCGATTGAAAATGAGTTGGAAGCGCTCGGATCCGGAAAGAGGAAGAAGCAGGGATGAATTCAACCATGTTGGGATGGATTCAACCAAGAAGAAAGGAGTTTGACCAGCACTTCTGGTCAAACTGAGCTCGAAAAAGTCGAGTTCGACCACGACAGTTGAGTTCGACCAAACCACTTGGTCGAATTCGAGGTCGAACTCGAAGCCTAAACAAAAGTAGTACCTGTTCGACCAGAAAATGTCCAGTTCGACCAACATCCTGGTCGAATCCGAGATCAGAAGCCAAGTTGCAGAGGAGTTCGACTAGGGATTCGACCAGCATGGGAGAGTTCGACCAACTGCTTTGGTCGAATTGACAGCCGAAAATTTACCAAATTTGTATTTTACACCTTCAGTGTGTGTGTTCTCTCAAAAAGCTACTTGAGGTTTATTCTATATAAGATTGTGTTTTTCTAATTCATACTCATGGTCGTTTTGTGCATCTTTAACTGTTATGTAGAGTCTAAATACATCTCTTGGTTATTGATTGAGTGCGTTCACCGTTGAGCAGGATTATATGTTATAATTCTAAGTCAAGGGATTTTGAAGTTTTATTAGAACTGTCTAATATAGATACTTCTCAATTGAATCATATTCGGGTTAATAAGTAGGATAAATAGTATAACTTTATAGTACCTAAAAAGGGAGATCAAATCGGGTTAGAGTACCAAGTGCATGAGAAATAATTGATTATGATAGTACCTAGAAAGGGCGGTGAAGTATACGTCTTGCTCCGAGGATATTCACACATGTCATACGCTTGCATACTTGTGTCTATAGAGTACACTTGCATAGTTTAGTATTGCGTCCATAAATCACAAGGCAGAGTCGGACATCAACACATGGAAAGGAAATTAATAAATAAAACTGGATTATCTCAAGAACTACTCTATTACTTACTTGATCACCACCGAAATATCTCTATTGCTAGCTTAATTACTTTGCTATTTCAATCTATGTTATTTAGTTTCATAATCAAACCAACTCAAATTTACCAACATAATCTTAGTTAGTTAGAATATAATCGAATTGATACTATTCCATCTCTTGGGTATGATAAACACTTGGTCACCTATCGCAACTACAATTGATATCCTTATACTTGAGGATTAATTTTGTGTGTTGAGAAAACGCCCATCAGACACGGGCAAGCTAAGAGAGCCTTATGTGATTTGGGGGCTAGCATTAATCTGATGCCACATTCCGTATTCAAGAAGCTTGATTTGGGGAAGGTGAAGCCGACATCTGTAGCATTGCAGCTTGCTGATAGATCCTTGACCTAGAAATCTTGAGAAAGGAGATTCTACTGATCATATGGCGCCTAAGAAAGGCAAGGTGGTGAGCGTGGATGATAAGAGGGGGAGAAAATATTAGAAGGTGAAGATGAAAGAAGACCACTCTCTTAATCAGTTATCTACAAATATTCTGTATTCCGTCGTGACTCTCCGATGTTAAACATGAGCGCTCGTTGGGGGCTTACCCTCCTGTATTATTGCTTTTATGTGTTTTTTTGGTGTAGGAAATTTTATTAGGTACTTCTTCGTCTATGGTATTCCCTATTTACAAACTTAGTATGAAGCACCGAGGTAAGTTTTCTTCACTTGTGTGTGATGCTTGGAGGTTGATTTTTTTTAGAATTTTCGGAATTTATTTCAAATTTTTAATTTTTTTGCGACGTTCCAAGTGTCTTATGTTTCTTGTTTATTTTTCTAGATTTGGTGTAATTTAATTTTTGGTTGAATCTTTGAGTTTCTTGATGAGAGTGGAAATTAGCGTGTTTTAGTGTCCAATTGAACACCTTTCTGATTGATATTGTTGTCATATATTAGCACAAGTGTCTTATATTCGATAAATGTGAGAAAAAGGTGCACTTGAGGTGTTTTATTGTGTTTTAGGTGGAAAAATGATCCAAAATGCAAAGTACAATGAATGCTGAAAAACGCACGTCCAAATTGTGCAATTTTCCTATGTTTGAGTGGAGATCAAAACTGGTGTTGTGATTAAAGGTTGGAAAGACACTGATAAGAGGAACGTTTTGGCATGAATTACACCTCAATCGAGTTCCAAACGAGGAAGTTTTGAGCAAAATGGTGACGTTGCGCGAACTGTACCGAACAGAACGACTGTGTCAATTTTCATGGCTTGTTACACCTATAATTCTTGGACTTTTTATGATTTCTTTATATGGATAAAAAGCCAAGGAAGAGTGTATTGCTTGAGCGTAAGAATCACTCAAATTGGAGTACGGATATGGAAGTTATTTGCGAAACAGTGAGACGGCGCAAGTGGAATTTGACTACGACAGTCAAGTTCGACCATACCCCTTGGTCGAAATCAAGCCATTTTGGTTGAACCTGAAGCCTGAAGTGCGTTAAATTTCCGATTTCGATTCGACCAGGGTTCGACCAAGCCCTAGGTCGAACCCTAGGTCAAACTCCATGCCTGGGACGCGTCCAGATCAGATTTTTACACCCCAAGTGCATGTTTCTGCATGTTTTTACACCCCAAGTGTGTGTTTTCATCTAAAAAGCCCACCCTAGGCCCATAAGGAGACCTTACAAGTATAAAAGGGGATGTAGATCACACCAAGGGTGGAGATTAGAATAGGGATTGAATTGGAGAGAGACCACAACAATATTACACCCCACAAGGAGGGATCACCCCCCCAACCATCATCCACATCCTTTCCTCCATCCATCCATCACTTTGAAGATTTATTCGTGGAATCAAGAGGAGAACCAAGAGGAGAATTCAAGATGGAGAAGGAAGCGACGACGCCCACATCTAGGGTTTTATTCGTTTCCTAATTTATCTTGTATTTTCCGGATATTCGGGTAAGATCTATCCAACACCCATGATTGTTCTTCGTAACATCATGGGCTAAAGAGGATAATTTTATAGTATCTATAAAGGGAGATCATATCGGGTTAGAGTACCAATTGGCCAGGGAAATAATTGATACTGATAGTACCTAGAAAGGGGGATGGAATTATATCTCTTGCTTTGAGGTTATTCACACGTGTTACACGCATGTTTACTTGTGTCTATAGAGTAGATATACATGGTTTAGTGATGCGTCCATATTCCACAAGGCAGAGTCGGACATCAACACACGGAAGGAAAATTATTGAGTAAAACTGGATTATCCTAGAGCTACCTATTCTCCTACTTGCTCTACTTTCGTATTCTTCGAGTGATATTTTATTTAATTTGTTATTTTACTTAATTATTTATTAGTTTAATAATTAAACCCCAAACTTTATTGCAAACTTGTCTTAATTAATTTAGTAAATAATTAAATTGATAATACTCCGTCCTTTGGGTTCGATAATTCACTTGGTCGCTTGCTTAAGCTGCAACTGATATCCTTAATACTTGGGATTAATTTGCGTGCAAAGAAAATACGCATCAAGTTCTTGGCATCGTTGCCGGGGATGGCTGTTATTATTAGTTTATTTTTTAATTTGATTAAGACTTTTATTTGTGATTATTTAATTCTATCTAACCTTGAATTTTTCTGAGGTACTTGTGCACTAGGAAAAGGAAAGGAAGGAAATGAGCAAATAATATATTGAGCTGAACATGGCCGGAGCAAGGCAGAATCCGAATAATTTTGTCATACGTGAAATTTTCACAAACTATGGGATTGGCAACATGGGTTTGATAGGAGCAAGGGGGGAAATGATGATTTTAAGATACATCCCGCTCTTATTAACATGGTAGAGAAGAATCCCTTTTCTGGAGATTGTTTTGAAGATCCATATCAGCATCTCCGAAAAGTTCTTGGTTATGCAAACACTCAGAAGGGTGCTGAAGCTAATGATCATGCTAGGCAGATCGCCCTATTCAAGTTCTCTCTAATTGATGAGGAAGAGCATTGGTATGAGACTCTTGATGCAGCAGATTGCACTACATGGGACCAACTGCAGCAGAAGTTCTTGGAGAGATATATGCCACCCTCAAGGATCTTAAGAATGAAGCAAGAGATCACCCAATTTGTTATGAATCAGGGTGAGAAATTTCATGAGGCGTGAGATAGGTTTAAAGACATGCTTAGGACGTGCCCACAGCAAGGAATGTCTAAAACTCAATACATAAGTATCTTCTACTATGGATTAGATTGTGAGTCGCGTGTTTTTATTGATGCATCATCAGGTGGAGCGCTGTTATCTAAGACAACACTTGAAGCAGAAAAGTTATTTGAAGACATCTCTATGAATTCACGTGATTGGCCTATGGAAAGAGAAAGAGGATCATATGTATTTGACAAGGTAGCGCAAGTTGAACATCAAGTGAAGCCGAATAGGGATGATGAGATTGTCTCTAGTCTAGCTAACATCAACAAGCTATTAGAGTCCCAACAGAAGCAGATTAGAGAGTTGACACTAAGGAGGCCTAGTATGAAGCAGCACGAAGTGAAGAGTGTTGAAGATACCTTCAATCGTTACATGGCTGAGAATGATGCAAGGATTGATCGTCTTGAGGATACCATGAATGTTGATCATCCAGATTTATCTAAGCAGTTGAAGGACCTTACCTTGATTATAGGGCAGATGGCAGCGAATGTGAATCAATTGACGCAAAAGTTGGAGGATAATGCCATCACATTGAGGTCCGGGACGCAGTACAAAGGACCGATGAAGCCGGAATCAAACTTTGAAGTATCAGGAGCCCGATTCGACCCCGATTCGACCTGCTATCCAGGTCAAACTAAATAGGGGAGGTCGAACTAGGCACCTGGGCGACATCCGGAAGAAGCAAAGGGTCAGTTCGACCAAAAACAGGTCAGTTCGACCAAGAGCTCTGGTCAAACTCAGGTCGAACCAGCATGTCCTCAAGACTCTGATGTCGGGTTCGACCAACCTAGCCAAAGTTTAACCAACCAACTTGGTCGAACTAAGGTCGAACCAGCCTGTATGCATTGCTCTGTTTTATCTAAAGCTCAATTCGACCACGATCACTCTAGTTCGACCAACCCTACTGGTCGAACTCAGGTCGAACAGCACCGTCCCACGCACTTTGTTTTGTCTGATGCACGATTCGACCACGATCACTTGGATTCGACCAGCACACTTGATCAAACCCTGGTTGAATAGGTCTGTAAGGGAGAGAATGCACGTTCAGGTGTGCAATTCAACCACTATTCAACCAATTCGACCAACAACCCTGGTCGAACTCAGGTCGAATCCTGCTGTTCTGTACCATTTTCCATGTCGAATGCTTTACATGATGTTAATGCTACTCCCGTGCCATCCCAAGGACAGAATACTGAGCTTATATCGGAAAATAAATAGGAAAGAGCAAAGAGGTTGAGAGCCGAGAAGCTTAGACTGCAGATGGATAATGAAGATGTGGTTTTCTCTCTTGATCATGCAATGAAGATGCCCATGGAGACTCAATCGTACAAGAGCATAGATGTGATTTCTAACTTATTTAATCTTGATTTTAATAAGGTAGATAATTCTAAATTTAAGTGGAAGATTGACAAGGAGGTGTCTAGATAGCCATGGGAGGAATGAAATTTCAAGGATCATATACTTGTTACCAAGAAAGATGAGGTGCTGAGTATAGACAAGAAGAGGGAAAGAAAGTATTTGAAGGTGAGGATGCGAGAAGACCGCCATCTGATCTAGTAGTTCAAAAGTGGTAATCCGTCGTGACTCTCTGACGTTAAACATGAGTGCCTGATGGGGATTTGCCCTTCCGTTTTATTGCTTTATTATTTCTTTCGTGCGAGTAAGAAATTTTTATATTTAAGGTGCTTACTAATCGGCAATTACATCTCTTTGCAAACTTAGTTTCAACTTACGTTTTTACTAAGTTTGGGGGTGTGATGTTCTTACCTCATTGAAGCACCAAGAGTATAATCTTTTCTTTGTAATGTTTGCTAGGGGAGTTGATTTTTTGCGGTATGTTGAAACTTTAATCGGTTTTGATGTGTCGATTTTTTGCAATTTGCCTAGTGTTCAGTTGTATTTCTAGTGTGTGGAGTCAATTAGATAGTCAATTGATTCTTTCTTATAGTTTTCCTATTTTATTATTGATGAATCCTGTGATGATGAGTTTATTTGAGCATTGATTGAAAAAGGTAAAAAATTGGCAAGACGAGTTCTACGCTGAGGAGCTCGTGCATACATTGATGAAAAAACCAGGTGCCCTCATTTCCTTATTTTTATGTGTGCTTTTAACTCATAGAAGTGAAAAGATTGTTTTCTTGGTTTTAGTGATCCACATGAGCTTATATTTTTAAATTGTGCTTAAATTTCACATGCTTTTGAAATTGATGAAGGAAGTGTATTTGAGTTATATTATGACATGAAGTTCTATGTGTACTTGTGGGATATTGCTTAATATGAAAAGTGCTCTGTTACTTGTAAAAACCCATGTGAAATTTTGAGCCTCGTTGATCATGTTACATAATCACATGATATTTCTTTCTGGTGAGTATCATTCTTGTGCGTGTATTCTAAAACTTGTCTCTTGTCTTACTTGAAACTACATGTGTGTTAGATGATGGGAGATGATTTTAGGCAATCCTTGAATTTATGAGTCACTTTGCCAAATAATTTTCTACCAAATAATTATATATCCATAGTTAGCCCTTTGAGCCTGAAAGCCTTATTTCTTTGGCAACCTATGAAGATACTCACTTTGATATCCTATTTGAGCCTTAAAATTCCTATATTTAGTGGAAAATTAAATGATGTCAAAGTGTGTGAAGTTGATTTTGATGGAGTTTGGAAGGAATAAAATATTTGGAGTTGTACAAGTGATTATGAGCTGAAAAATAAGTTGCTTAGGGGTAGTGCCTGAAACTGGTATCCCGAGATGTTAGAGGAAGTGCCTGAAACTGGTACCTTGAAAAAAAAGAAAGAAAAGAAAAAGTATGTTGAGCTTGAAGGAAAGGAGAGAAAAGAAAATTAGAAGAGCATGAAGTTGGATAGCCTTGAAGTGTAAAAATCTGCAGTACAAAAGATCTCCGATTTTAATTATCTACTAATTGAGTTACTTTATCCATATGTTTTCTACCCAAACCAAAGAGCCAAATTACATCCTATTAAAAGTTCTTTTTGATCCCATTGTCGAATCATAATCATAGTGGTGGAGAGTTTGAGACTTTTGGCAAGTTTATGGTTACGCATGCACTTGAATTGAATCTGAGCGTAAACACCTTAACCCATAAGTGTACATCTTTTACAATTGAGTGCGAGTGATATATACTTCCTATGAGAACATGTCAATGGAGCATTTGAATTGGTGGTGATTGTCTTATCTTGTATGCTATGAATTGATTATTGCATGTAATGAAAGTTGCATGACTTAAGTTAAAGACAATTGTATTTTCAATGGGGTATTGATCATAGTCCTTATTTCCCCACTAATTTTCATACTCTCTTTCTCTTTATTTTTATTTTGTTGTCTCGGGACGAGCAACGGGTAAGTTTGGGGGATTGATGGGAGTGGAAATTAGTGTGTTTTAGTGTCCAATTGAACACCTTTTTGATTGATATTGTTGTCCTATATTAGCACAAGTGTCTTATATTTGATATATGTGAGAAAAAGGTGCACTTGAGGTTTTTTATTGTGTTTTAGGTGGAAAAAGGATCAAAAGTACAAAGTTGGAGAAAAGGTGCAACTTGTGCAATGAATGCTGAAAAATGCACGTCCAAATTGTGTAATTTTCCTGCGTTTATGTGGAGATCAAAACTAGTTTTGTGATATATGGTTGAAAAGCCACTGAAAATAGGATTGTTTTGGAATAAAGAACACCTCAATCGAGTTCCAAACGAGAAAGTTATGAGCAAAATGGTGACATCACGCGAGCTGTGCCGAATAAAACAACTATGTCACATTCCATGGCTTGTTTCACCTTCAATTCTAGGAGTTTTTATGATTTCTTTATATGGATAGAAATCCAAGGAAGAGAGGATCGCGTGAGCATAAGAATCACTCAAATTGGAATACGGATGTGGATGTTACACATGAAATAGTGAGACGGCGCAAGTGGGATTCGACCACGACAGTCAAGTTCGACCAGACCCCTTGGTTGAACTCAAGCCATTTTGGTTGAACCTGAAGCCTGAAGTGCGTTAAATCGCCGATTTCGATTCGACTAGGGTTCGACCAAGCCCTAGGTCGAACTCCATGTCTGGGACGCGTCCGGATCCAATTTTTACACCCCAAGTGTGTGTTTCTGCATGTTTTTACACCCCAAGTTTATGTTTTCATCTAAAAAGTTCATCCTAGGCCCATAAGAGAGCTTACATGTATAAAAGGGGATGTAGATCACACCAAGGGGGGATATTAGAATAGGGATTGAATTGGAGAGAGGCCACAACAATACTACACCCCACAAGGGGGGATCACCCACCAACCATTATCCACATCCTTTCCTCCATCCATCCATCACTTTGAAGATTCGTTCATGTAATCAAGAGGAGAACCAAGAGGAGAATTCAAGACGGAGAAGGACGCAACGACGCTCACGTCTAGGGTTTTATTTGTTTCCTAATTTATCTTGTATTTTCCGAACATTCGGGTAAGATATATCCAACACCCATGATTGTTCTTTGTAACATCATGGGCTAGAGCCTTTTTGGTAGAACTAGAGTTGTGAATGTTTTTACAAATTAATTAAACTTTCGTATGTAAACTCCGTACAACACTACTTGTGTATTTATTTTATATATGATTGTGCTTTCTTAATTATATTCACGGTCGTTTTGTGCATCATTAATTGTTATGTAGAGTCTGAATACATATCTTGGTTATTGATTGAGTTCGTTCACTGCTGAGCAGGATTCTATGTTATGATTCTAAGTGAGGGGACTCCTAAGCTTCATTAGAACTATCATATATGAATACTTATTAATTGAATTGAATTCCGGTTATTAAGTAGAATAAAGATGATAATTTTATAGTACATATAAAGGGAGATCATATCGGGTTAGAGTACCAATTGGCCAGGGAAATAATTGATACTGATAGAACCTAGAAAGGGGGTGAAATTATATTTCTTGCTCCGAGGTTATTCACACGTGTTACACGCATGTTTACTTTGGTCTATAGAGTAGATATGCATGGTTTAGAGATGCGTCCATATTCCACAAGGCAGAGTCGAACATCAACACACGGAAGGGAAATTAATGAGTAAAACTAGATTATCCTAGAGCTACCTATTCTCCTACTTGATCCACTTTCGTATTCTTCGAGTGATATTTTATTTAATTTGTTATTTTACTTAATTATTTATTAGTTAATAATTAAATCCCAAACTTTATTGCCAACTTGTCTTAAATAATTTAGTAAATAATTAAATTGATAATACGCCGTCCTTTGAGTTCGATTAGCCTTGATTTTTAAGTAGTTGCATCCATATTATAATTTGAGTTTCTGGGTGTGTGTTTTGTGTAATCTAATTTGTTAGATTTCTGCCAAAAATTCATATGCTCTTAAAATTGATGAAGGAAGTGTACTTAAGTTATATTGAGATATGAAGTTCCATGTGTATTTGTGAGATATTACTTACCATGAAGAGTGTTCTATTACTTGTTATCATGTGAGATTTTGAGCCTTTAGATCATGTACATAATGAAATGATATTTCTTTCTGGTGAGTATCATTCTAGTGTGTATTCTAGAACTTGCCTCTTGTCTTGCTTGAGACTATGTCGGGTGCCCAATGGTGCAAATTGTATTTTTGGTACGATGTTGTCCTAAGTGTGATGACACTATGAACAACACTGTATGTATCTGAATGTAACTTGACTAAACTATAGAATAAGTTGTAAATCAACGGAAGACTTAACACACGGATTACTCAATCTTTCCACAAACTTTTGCAAGTTTGTGGCGGTCTCATGACATAAATATCACTATTGGAAAATGTGATTATAAAAACAAACTCTTAGGTATGGAAACAATTCTTCTACCCTTCGAATCAAAATCGGATCTAAAATCCAAACACGTTCCCAAATGGCATAATCTAGACTTGTTAGAATCTAAGCCTACTTCTTATGTGGGCTTCCACTACCTGTGAACAATGCACACAAAACATATGGGAATAACAGTAGACAACTGATGTTAAACCAAGTGTTACAACACCAGTACAAACACTATGACAGAAACCTATCTAGGATCTTTTACACTGATAGTGGGATTGCCTTTTCGATCACTTGACATGGCAACTAGCAGAGTGGCCCATGTAGGAGATTAGATACCACCCATGCAGGCTCAAATAACCGCCCACTAAGAGAGGTAATTATTTTCGCCTTCTAGATCCTTCTAGAGCTTCCGGATCTTTCTAGTTTGCTCCAGGGTCTTCAAGGTCTGCGTTTGACTTAGTCTTTGCATCCAACACGTTCAGCACTTCAACCGCAACAATCCTGAAAGCAACATTAAGCACAACACCAGTTAAAACAACAAAACAACATTAGTGGTTAATAAAACAACTGGTGGAGGACAGGTGTGATTCCAGATGTGATGACATTAGTCTCAAACATCATATCAACAATCTCCCCCAATCACGTCTATCCGGAACCACATAACCTGATGCAAGAAAACAATGCAGAACAAGATATCCAAAGTAATTGTTTTTAGTCGCATTTCTAGTAAAATGTGTAAGAATAAGAGACTCTATCGTCCAGTAAACGTGTGACCAAGTACAAAATTTATAATAATGTCATCCCAAGGGAAAGTAAACTCATGATTGTATCCGGACTTTCCATTGATTTATGCTTTGTAAGAATGATAGATTGAAGGTTTGATTGTTTAAGCTACTAATTATTGTTATACTCAATTAACTAAGAATTTGAACTAACAAATTAATGATTCAAACAACACACAAATGATGATTGGAATGGAGGTAGAATTCACTTGAGAAGAGAGCAAGGCTAATCGTAATCATGGTTAAGACTCTAGCTAGATATGTATAACTTTTGATGGTGAACTTCATTAATTTGTGGACTAAAAGCAATCACAATTTTACCCCTAATCCCTATGGCCAAGGCAATTAGGTTCTCGACTCTTTTACAAGCCTAAATCACCTAAGATTGATCTTAATCTCAATTCCATTAAGGTACTATGATCATAAGTTGGTTCTTTTCACTCAATTTCTTAAGTGTCCCTCTATGAATGCTCTAAGCATAAGAATGGTATGACTTACCTCCCCTCACACTAACATGCATGCACATTTTAATATATGATTCAATTAAACATCCACTCATAACATTGGAATGGTTATCCTAATACTATGAATAGAAAATCTGATCACACAAGTATTGAAATGAAACATGATTCATATATCATAAAAGGAAATCCACAATTTAACTACATTCACTTCTCAAGTTCTACACATCTAGCTTTCATCTCAACCATTCATATGATTAGCCCTACTATAGGACTAGCCACTACACATTGTGTTTAGGTCAATACAACTCAAGCTTTGCTCCATTTGAGCCAAAATAAGAAGAAAATCAACAAATGAAAAGTAGATTGACTTCCCTTTCATGGAGAAACATTCCTTCTCTTCAATATGCTAAGTCCTTCAATCCTTGATGCTTTTCTCTTCTCAAAATGGTGGATGAATGGATTGGGTGATGGATTTATGGATTGATTGTGGAAGAACAAATGGAATTGGATGGATCTAATGGATATATGTGTATTTGTGGATCTAGTGCATGAAAAAATGTGGTGTGGAGTGTGTAACTGCTCTCAATTCTGATATCTCTTTCAAATTTCGCACAAGTCACCTTTTTATATCACTAATGGACCTTCTAGAAGCTTCCGAACATTCTGAAAATTGCACACGTTTTTGCACCTACACGGCCCGTGTAGTAGCGCACGGCCCATGTAGGGCACACCTACTTTGGCGTGTTGTGCGTACTTTCGGACACGGCTCGAGCTGTGCTACACGACTTTGGTCATGACCGTGTAGCATTTTCTGATGACATTACACAGCTTCTTCTTACAGGCCCGTGTTCTGCACACGGGGCGTGCAGCAGCGCACGCTCGTGCGTAAAAAATGGCCTTCCTCCTGGACGAGCTCCGTGTTCTGATGACAGTACACGGCTACCTCGGACAAGCTTGTGTTCCGCACATGGCCCGTGTCCGAGATTGCCCTGTACTTCCATCTCCGTTTTTCTACCAACTCCGTTTTTCTTTATTTCTTGATCTGTTTTACACATGCTTAAGCTCATTTACACAATTCTATCAATTCATACCATATTTCACATTATAACAATAACTCCACCAAAAGTCACAGAAATACGGATAAAAACATTCAAAAATCCACAAATAAAGACACTAAAATCTAGGTGAAAATGACTACGATCAACCCCCAAACTTAACGAACATAAACCACAATACATCACAAGTAATAAGGACTATAAAATCATATTAAGTATCCCTACATCATCAAACTTATAACATGAAAGATTAACAAGTTCAATCTTAAGAATAACAAAGAGTAATCAAATCCCTTTCAATCCATGCCTTTCATAGGATATCAAATTCACTCAATACTCTGTAGAGTAGGGTTTTTAACATCACTCATCAACCGGTTAGAACCGACTCACCATAGGTTTGCTCATGGACTATGTTCACAAGTCACCCTAGTTTCAATAAGTGATCAAAAAGGTCTTTATCTTATGATGTAATGTTTAGGCTCTTTGGTAGGGTAGGGAACTTTGGATAGTAGTGACTATTCAAGTGTAGATAATCGAAGAGATGATTCTTTTCTCCAACTTCTTCACTTTCAAACTTCCTCCGTTTTTCAATAATTCAAAAGCACTAAATATCAACATACCATGGATTCCTTGAGTTTCTTTGGGATGACATATTTCTTTTCTTTTGACTTTTGTATTCCTTGAGCATATTTTATGATTTTGCTCCTTTTCTATATTTTTTGTTGAAGTTGCATTTGTTTTTTTATCTTGAGCTCTTTCATCCTTTTTCTTGACTCAACCTTTCTTCCATTTACTTACACACTTTTCATCTTCCCTTGTAAACCATCATCATCCTCAATTAACCACACATAGGTTATATATAAGGCTAAAGTGGATTATCAATGCTTGTATTGTGCTCAAATCACAAAGAAAAGGCTTATAGGCTCAAAGTGGCTTACTAGGGATAATGTTTTTGGTAAGGAATTTTATGGCTATGACTTCATTTAACAAGGATGACCTAAGATCATTTCACAAATTTCAACCATTCGGGCTTCGTTCCTATAGTCCATGAGCAAGTTCTAGTTTGTCTAAGTACAACCGGTCCTCTCATCAAGAATTAACCATGGAGGCACGGTTGAGGCTCAATTCTCACAAGATTTTGTTTGGACCAAAATAAACCTAATTACCCTTCGTACTCAAAATTGAACAAATTATGTAATTCATGTTACAATTTCAACAAGTAGAAACAATTAATATACTTGCCATCAGTCATCACAAATAATGCATCATAGCTAACATTCAAAAACACTTAACACCTTCCCAAAACATACCACCAAACATCCCTATACAAGAATACAAATTCAAACATAACACATAAGAAAAGACTCAACAAACTAAAAACAAAACAAAAGCATATAACATACATAGCCAAAACATACCACCAAACATCCCTATACAAGAATACAAATTCAAACATAACACATAAGAAAAGACTCAACAAACTAAAAACAAAACAAAAGCATATAACATACATAGCCAAAATCATCCATTATAAGAAATTAAAGCATCTCAACTCATCATCCATAAAAAATAAGCTCAACAAACATCTCATCCTTATTTGAAAATAAAATCCTGAAAGTAAACCTCCCACAAACATAAGACATGAAGTAGCATGCTAATCCAATACACTCCAAATCAATATCAATTCATGTCAAGCAATTAGAAGTGATAAGATGTAGAGTACTCCCTTAAACATTTGAGAATGGAAATGGTTGGAATGAGCTTCTGCCTTGCATCCACAATGTTTTCTCGATTTGATCCTCGGGCTCAATTCATGCTTCCACTATACTTTATTTATGCTCAACAACTCATCAAAAATTATTAGCTCAACAATTGCAATAAAAATAAGGACTATTATGCACTTTAACACAACCAAACGAATCGAAATTATAACCAAACTCATGAGAAAATTTTTAAAATTTACCCAATTTTACACAAGATAATCCCTCAATCAATCATTAATCAAGATCTATAGTACACTCAAGCGGTGAGTCACATCACGCACTCTCCCCCCAAACTTAAATTGAAACTAGAGTTGAGAATTAAGTTTGCAAAAAGTGGTGGGACTTACCCTTGTAGTTTCCAATGATCTTCATGAAGTTACCTTGTGATGACATATGTGCACTTCGAATATTCAAGTATGGCCATCACACACTTCCCCCAAACATAAATTAATACAAGTGTTAAATTTATGTTTGAACAAAGTGGTGTGACATACATCTCCATTCCTTATTAAGCACACCTCGTCTTCTTCATACATATCTTTCTTCATGAGCACAATCCACCTACATACCAAAAATACAAGAAAAATAAAACTAAACAAAAAAATTTACTAAAATGGGTTGCCTCCCATCAAGTGCTCGATTTAACGTCGTCGAGCTAGACGCATTTAAACTCTTAACCATCGGAGAAATCCAAGACCCCATCGGGCCTCATCTTCACTTTAAACATTTCCTTAACAACCTTCTTATCCACACTTATTGCTCCTTTAACACTTGAACTCAATTCATTGCCTCTTTTTCTCATGTTTTCAAATCCCGTAGGCCCTTTATCAATCTTCCAATCAACACGTGGATTACCCCCGAACTTGTTTCTCCTTGAAGAAAAATTTCCTGCAAATTCAAGTAAAAAGTTAGTTAAATCTTCATCTTTTAAAATTTCACTTACCACTCGATCTCGATCATTCGGAGGCTTAATGGGTGACTCAAATGAAGATCTCTCCCTTTTAAATTCTTGCTTGATAACACCAATTCTCTTTCATTTGAACGTAGTGTGAGTTCCTTCTTATCCATGTCAAATTTTGCTCTTCCGGTTGCTAAAAACGGCCTTCCAAATATCAATGGGATCAAAGGATCCGCTTGCTTCTCAACTATCATAAAATCCACTGGAAAGACAAAATCCTCTATTTTCACAAGCATATCCTCCACAACTCCATGGGGCTTTATCATTGAACCATCCATTATTCCGATTTTTAGATCCGTTTTCTTTAACCTCCCAATGCCAAGTTTTTTCAAAAATTTCCAAAGGCATCACATTAATGCTTGAACCAAGATCACATATAGCATTAAAATATTCCCCATTCCAATTTTACATGTAATCACGAATTTATCGGGGTCTTCCACCTTTAATGAAGCATCAACTTCAACTATTTCATGATCTTGTTCCAACCACAACTCTTTATCACACTTACTTTCATCACCAAATGAAGATAAAAATTCATCAACAATCCTTTCATCATCAAAAGACAAATAATCATCTATGATAATTTCCTTCTCCACGTTTGACACAACATCATCACAAACTACTTCTTCAACCTTTGAAATAATGTTTGTTGCTTCCACCAACCCTTTCTCCACCTTACTTTTCATATTACACACGGTAACATACAAACATTGCTCCTTAGGATTAGTAATGGTAGTGGAGGGAAACTTACCCTTACGATGTATTTCACATTGCTCGGTTGCCATTTGACTTATTTGTGTTTCCAAAGCTTTGATTCTCTTATCATTCACTTCATCTCTTTGCTTCAAATAGTCAGACATCTTAGTCATTTGATCCTCCAATGTAGACTTTCCTTCACCATTTGGAGCTTTCTCCCGGATTAATATCCGGTAGTAAAGTAAGGGCATTCCCTTGATTTCCATATGATAAATTTTCATACCTACGAGGTTGATTGAAATTTCCTTGAAAGTTACCTTGCCCCCATCCTCCTTGTCTTTGTGGATATCCCCCTCCATGATTTTCAAAGTTACCACCATAATTTCCTTAGAAGTTC
Organism: Pogostemon cablin; assembly: GCA_023678885.1. Taxonomy (NCBI): domain Eukaryota; kingdom Viridiplantae; phylum Streptophyta; class Magnoliopsida; order Lamiales; family Lamiaceae; genus Pogostemon; species Pogostemon cablin. The sequence goes on from CM043006.1 coordinate 6,933,638, forward strand.
CTTCCTTACATGAAGGCAACTTCCTCAAGCGTCATCTCCGGTGGACACCATGTATCTACATACCTTGTTGAGGTATGGATGTAGGAATTTGACAACTTTGAGAAGATTGACCCATATTAGGCATAGTCATGCCTTGTTGAGGATTTGGAAACACTTGTTTATTCATCAAAGACAATGACATACCTTGTTGAGGACTTTCAAGCACTTGTTGATTCACCACTGGTGTAGAATTTGGAGACATTTGCATGTTAGCATTCATCCTCTTTAATATCTCCGCGATCGCCTTGTTGGTCATATCTTCCTTAGGTATTTCCACATTTTTCACTTGTTGCAAGCACACTTCTTCCATCTTAGCAATTCTCTCCCTTTCATACATTGCCGGTGCACGATCCATGGGCCATTGACCCGTATTCAAAGCTACTTCCTCACATACGACAATTGCTTTTTCTGGAGTTTGCTCCAATATTGAACCTCCCGCCGAAGCATCAGTAAGCATCCTCTCACTTCCGTGTAAATCGGCATAGAAAAATCCTGTTTGTTGTTCTTTAGGGAAACCGTATTGTGGACACTTCCATAGCATCTCTTTGAATCGGTCCCATGCTTCACTAAATGTCTCAAGTGGCAATTGCTTGAATTGAAAGATTTGCCCTTTGAGATGCAACATCTTTGAAGGTGGAAAATACTTGCTCAAGAACCTTTGTGCCAACTCTCTCCATGTGGTATAGGATCCCGGTTGTATAGTATAATACCAAGCCTTAGCTCTATCTCTTAATGAAAACGAGAAAAGCCTCATTTTAACAACATCCTCGCTTACCCCATTTATCTTTATCGTGTTGGCTAACTCCGTAAATTGAGCTAAGTGAGCATTTGGATCCTCCATAGCACCACCACCAAATTGATTTGCTTGTACCATGTTGATCAATCCCGTCTTGATCTCAAAATTATTCACATTCAATGACGGGCCCATTCCATAATTCCCATATTGCGGTTAGAAATAATCACGGACATTCATTCCCAATCCATTGTTTCTATTTTCACGAGTTGATTTTGCACCACTGAGGATTATTCCTTTCTTTTTGTTGTGCCATCAAGTTTTGAATAATAGCTTGCATTTGTTGGTTTTGCAATTGCATTTGTTGAGCATACGCTTGTGGCACAAAAATCGGGATTATTATTACCTCCTCTAACATTATCAACTCCATGAAAATTCCTTATAGTGCCTTCTTCATCAACCATATTTGCATTATCCCTTACTTCTTCCATAATTTCCTCCGTAGGCTCTAATACTCCTCCTCTTTGTCTTCTTAAAGTAGCTTCCAATTCCAAGTTCAAAGGTTCAATAAATTAAGACCATGACGAGTTCACATGTATCTACAAGAATTTCCAAATTAGGTCTCCAAGTAACCAAGACAAGTAAACAAGTAAACAAATAAAAAAATATCCTTATCAAAACTAATCAACTTCAAACTCGTTACAACCAAAAATTTAACATTACCCCGACAAGCGGCGCCATGTTCTTAGTCGCATTTCTAGTAAAATGTGTAAGAGTAAGAGACTCTATCGTCGAGTAAACGTGTGATCAAGTACAAAATTTATAATAATGTCGTCCCAAGGGAAAGTAAACTCATGATTGTATCCGGATTTTCCATTGATTTATGCTTTGTAAGAATGATAGATTGAAGGTTTGATTGTTTAAGCAACTAATTATTGTTCGACTCAATTAACTAAGAATTTGAACTAACAAAGTAATGATTCAAACAACACACAAATGATGATTGGAATGGAGGTATAATTCACTTGAGAAGAGAGCAAGGCTAATCATAATCATGGTTAAGACTCTAGCTAGATATATATAACTTTTGATGGTGAACTTCATTAATTTGTGGACTAAAAACAATCAAGATTTTACTCCTAATCCCTATGGCCTAAATCTCCTAAGATTGATTTTAATCTCAATTCCCTTAAGGTACTATGATCATAAGTTGGTTCTTTTCACTCAATTTATTACGTGTCCCTCTATGAATGTTCTAAGCATAAGAAGGGTATGACTTACCTCCCTTCACACTAACATGCATGCACATTTTAATATATGATTCAATTAAACATCCATTCATAATATTGGAATGACTATCCTAATACTATGAATAGAAAATCTGATCACACAAGTATTGAAATAAAACATGATTCATATATCATAAAAGGAAATCCACAATTTAACTACATTCACTTCTCAAGTTCTACACATCTAGCTTTCATCTCAACCATTCATATGATTAGCCCTACTATAGGACTAGCCACTACACATTGTGTTTAGATCAATACAACTCAAACTTTGCTCCATTTGAGCCAAAATAAGAAGAAAATCAACAAATGAAAAGTAGATTGGCTTCTCTTTCATAGAGAAACCTTCCTTCTCTTCAATATGCTAAGTCCTTCAATCCCTGATGCTTTCCTCTTCTCAAAATGGTGGATGAATGGATTGGGTGATGGATTTATGGATTGATTGTGGAAGAGCAAATGGAATTGGATGGATCTAATGGATATATGTGTATTTGTGGATCTAGTGCATGAAAAAATGTGGTGTGGAGTGTGTAACTGCTCTCAATTCTGATCTCTCTTTCAAATTTCGCACAACTCATCTTTTTATATCACTAATGGACCTCCTAGAAGCTTCCGAAACATTCTTAAAACTGCACAGATTTTTGCACCTACACGGCTCGTGTAGCAGCGCACGGCCCGTGTAGGGCACACCTACTTTGGTGTGTTGTGCGTACTATCGAACACGGCTTGAGCAGTGCTACATGACTTTGGTCATGGCAGTGTAGCATTTTATGATGACATTACACGACTTCTTCTTACGGGCCCGTGTTTTGCACACGGGACGTGCAGCAGCGCACGGCTCGTGCGCCAGAAAATGGCCTTCCTTCTGGGCAAGCTCTTTGTTCTGATGATGGAACACGGCCACCTCGGACTGGCCCGTTTCCGCACTGGCCCGTGTCCGAGCGTGCCCTGTACTTCCGTCTCTGTTTTGCTCCCGACTCTGTTTTTCTTCGTTTCTTGTCCTGTTTTACACATGTTTAAGCTCATTTACACAATTCTATCAATTCATATCGCATTTCACATTATAACTATAACTCCACCAAAATTCACTCAAATATAGATAAAAACATCCGAAAATCTACAAATAAAGACACTAAAATCTAGGTGAAAATGACTATGATCATATGTTAGTTCGACAGTTGTGCAAAAATAACTAAGATTCTAAAGCACAATTAGCAAAGTGATTAAAGATAACCACTTAAGTAACATATAAGTCCAGAGCTTAGATCAGAGTTTAAACAGAGAGAAAAAAATAAAGTATCCAGTCACCATCAGAAAATAAATATCAGTGTAACATCCCATCATCAAATAGTTAGAAAAGTTAGTGAGACAGTAGCAGATTTCAGACATCAGCTGCAACAAGCATGAACACTTTGATCTCTTTACTAATCTCTCTTTGCTGATCTCCCCCTCACCATGTGTACTCCCCCTAAGTTGCAACATTACTAGCAAGACCACCAGCATCAGGAACATTTCCAGTAACATTTCCTTCTTTCGGTTCATCAGTGATGTCCTCAATCACAATTCCTCCAGAGCCAGAGCTTTCAACTGCAGTAGGTTGAGCAGCAGCAGCAAGTATATCTCCCCCTGTGGGTGTGGCTTACAGCTTACTCCATAACTGAGCTCTTTATCCTAGAATGTCTGCTTGTCTGTTCATATCATTGGCTTGGAGTCTGAGGTTCGAGACATGGCAGCTAGGGCAGCAGCTTGTTGCTCAATGTATTTGCGGTTCAGAGTAAAAGAGATAACTTCTCCAACTTTTGCAGAAGTGTCAGTGCGAACCGAAGTGTTGGCAGTATCAGGTGCAACATTCTGAGTACCACCAGGAGCAGGGTTCACATAGGGTATATCAACTACACGGTTACCTTCAAGCAGTGGTTTAGCAATACCAAGAACTAGAGCACTTGAGGAAAGAAAATCACCTCTACCTTTCCTAGCACCTTGATCAGCTAACAGATAGTGAATCAAAGCAGGATAAGGTAACTTACCAACCTTGGAGATATTTCCACCATAATTGATCAGATTCTTGTAAATCACTCTACCAAGGTTAAAAGGCAAATTCTTTCCTATCTTATAGATCAACACAGCATGCTCAGTGGTAACTCTAGTGGTATTGGAGGAAGGCAGCCAATTGTAAACATATAGCTTGTGCAAGATTGCATGTAAACTAGTCAGACTTGGATTGAACAACTTCTTGGGCCAACTAACAATTAAACCTCCAGTTATCATAGACACAATCTCATCCATATTATCAATTTCATCATAACTCTCAGCATTCACAGTCCCTAAACACCCATTAATCTTTGTAGGAGAAAAACCATAAATCTTACCCCTAAAGAAAATTCTTCCAAATTAGGGACTCGTAATCTTAATCATACCAGCACAGATGTGTGCATAAAACTCACATATCCAAGTGGTGCAGAATGAGGTAGAGTACCTGAGTGATTTCAACAAGCTTCTCTCTCTGAAGAAGTTGATGAAATTGTGTGGAGTGAGGTCTGCATCCTTCATCTTTCTTTCATGAATTATGTCTTTCTTGGCAAAATTTTTGTATCTGGCCTTGCCATCAGAGAAGTAGAAGTTCCCGACTCCAAAGTTTTCAACATCATAGTCAGAGTCATCAGATATATCATCAGCATCATCAGATGACTCATCACCATTATCATCTTTGGCTTCATCTTCACCATCAGAACTCTCAACATTTTGAACATCAGCATCCTTATTAGATTTATCAGATTCTGCACCTTTGTCAGAATCCTCAGGTGCATCCTCTTCATCATCAGAAGATGAAGAGGAATCATGGTCAGGATTAGAGGGTTCTGCATCTGTAATAGTAGGTGTTGGCACTGAGGCAGCAACAACTGTGGCACCATCATCAATCAGCTGGTTCAGATCAGTATTTTCCTCATGAGATTCATCTAGTGTTGCCTTATGAGCGGTAACATCAGACATAACATTCTTTCCTCTCCGTCTCTTCTTCAAAGCTTTGTAAAGATCAGCTATAGTAGGATTTTCACCTACAACATCTACAGCCATAAGAGCAGCTTCATCAGAATCAGAGATAGAGATAGGGGACTTCCCTTTTTCAGAGGTGGTTGCATCCTGTGTGGGGCCTTTCTTGCGGAGTCTGATCAATCGATGTTGTGGAGGCGCTTTACGCTTTGGAGCAGATGGTATAGCAACCTTTGACCTAATTAGAACTAGTGTAATGACGAGGGAGAAGACACTTGTGGATTTTTTTCAGCACGAGTAGGTGATGTATTTGGAGATGTAGAGATAGGGACTTGATCAGGATTCTGAGTCTCAACATACTCTGAGGGTAGGCTTTCTTCTGGGGCCACAAAAGGGACAATGGCAGATTGGTTAGGAGTATCGGTGGGAATTTCAGAGTGAGATTCAATGGGAATTTCAGAGTGAGTTTCAGTGGGAATGGATGGTTTAAGGATGGAATTTTCAATTCATAAAATAGTAACATTCGACCCAGCGAACTGAGTTCAAAGAGATTCAAGAACTGAATCGGGTGTACCAGCTGGAAGGACAATACTCTGAGGAACAGGGGTTCCAGAAACAGGAGCAATCGGTGTGTAGCGGCATTGAGATTGACATCTAGTTCGGCATTTGGAGTGGATTTTTGGGAAGAAGGTTTGGATTTGATAGTGTAACGGGTTGCTTTTGGAGGTGCCATTTGAAATGTGAGAGAGACAGGCTTTTATCAATAACAGTTAGTGAGAAGATGAAACAAGAGATCACACTCAAGCACACAAACATATCACATCAAACATTATATTCCAAGTTATATAGAGAGAATGAACAGTAGTGGGATGGAGGTTATTTCCACTAATTAAAAACTGCAAACAACATGTGAAAGAATATGCAATGCAGCAGTTTATAAGAACTCATGGCCACTAACACATTTTTCCTTAAAATTGGCCATGATCAAATTTATGGAGAAATAATTATGCAAGGAAATTAAAAATACTGAAAAAAAAAATAAATAAATACTATAAATTTCTATCACTTAATGTATTGAAAATAAATAATTTAATAACAATTTTGTTAGGGCTAAAGGCATTCTGGAAAAATCAATCAAGGATGAATAATTTAGGCACACATACATCTTTATCCTGTAATGGATTTTTTGATGCAAGAATTCATACTACCTTTCAAAAAGATCACATCGTGGTTGTCAGCCCCGTGTGTCTGGTTACTCAGTAGCAGTTCAAGAGTATTCTTTATTCCTTTTTGAAACCATAACAGCCTTTTGAAAAGAACACATCGTGGTTGTCAGCCCCCTGTGCCTAGTTACTCTGCATGTTTGGACCTTTGATTTTTAAAGAACTATGCTTTTAGTGTATGTCCAGTAATACCTCAAGATTCAACCAGAACATAGTTAGCAGCAACAAAATAGGTCACCAAATCACTTAATTTCGACATAAAATGACAAAACTTACAGTAGTGTTGCCTCGAATGTTAAAACACTCTAAGCAACATCATGCATGACTTTATAAAATGAAGAGTCCAAGATATTTCCTGATTGAAGAAAAAAATCTCTCGAAATCAAGTGCTTTTGTGAATATGTCAGCAAGTTGTTTCTCAGTAGAAATATAGTCCAATTTGACTACTCCCTTCTCAACTAAATCTCTTAGAAAATGATGTCTAATGCTAATGTGTTTAGTGAGTGAGTGTTGATCTGGATTTTTTGAAATGTTTATAGCACTCGTGTTATCATAGTAAATCATTAAAGTGCCAGTCTCAAGCACATAATCATCTAGCATCTTTTTTAACCAAAGCAACTGTGCGCAACAAATTCCAGCAGCAATATATTCAGATTCAACAGTGGATTGGGACATGCAATTTTGTTTTTTAGAATGCCAAGAAACAAGATTGTTACCCATGTAAAAACATTCACCACTTGTGCTCTTCTTGTCATCACAATCACCAGCCCAATCAGCATCACTATATCCAACCAGAGAGCTGTTAGTGTCCTTTGAAAACAATAACCCCATGTTAGCAGTTCCAGCCACATATCTGATAATCCTCTTCACAGCTTTCATATGAGATTCATTGTGATTTGCTTGGTACCTAGCACAAACACGGACACTATACATAATGTCAGGTCTACTAGCAGTTAAGTACAAAAGGCTACCAGTCATAGATCTATATAGAGCGTGGTCAACATCAGGGCCAACAACATCTCTGCACAGTTTCTGTGATGTTCCCATAGGTGTTTTCATAGGGTTAGCATTTTCAAGACCAAATCTTTTCACCAAGTTTTTAGCATACTTACACTGTAAAATGAAAATACTACTATCACTTTGCTTAATTTGGAGCCCTAAAAAGTAATTTAGATCACTAACAAGACTCATTTCAAAAGTAGTAGTCATGGCTTTCACAAAGCTGTCCATCATGACTTGATATGTTGCTCCAAATACAATGTCATCAACACAAATTTGGGCAATCAAGAAACCATTTGATTCATGCTTAATGAAAAGAGTTCTATCAGCCTCACCTCTAATGAATCCAAATTGAAGTCAGTTAGTCTACCATACCTTGCTCTAGGATTGTTTTAGACCATACAGAGTTTTTCTCAATTTATACACATGATCAGGATAGAAATGATCAACAAAACCTTTTGGTTGTTCAACAAAAGCTTCTTCATTTAAAATTCCATTTAAAAAAGCTACTTTAACATCCATTTGAAACTGCTTGATACCAACAAAGCATGCAATAGACAAAAGAAGCCTAATAGACTCTATTCTAGCTACAGGTGCAAATGTTTCATCAAAATATATCCCTTCAACATGTGTGCATCCTTGTGCAACAAGTATAGCTTTGTTTCTTACTACATTACTAGATTTATCGTTTTATTTTTGAAAATTCTCTTAGTTCCAATGGCATTAGTGTTTGTAGGCCTAGGGACTAGACTCCAAACATCATCCCTAGTGAATTGTTCAAGTTCTTCATGCATAGCCTGAATCCAACATTCATCTTTTAAAGCTTCAGAAACACTTTGGGTTCTACAGAAGAAAAATAACATCCAGCACATACCTGATTGCATATATTGGACATGCAAACTAATCTTACCACATCTCTGAATTTACCTTTCCTTCTGGTATGAACACCAACTGAGGATTCTCCTATGATCTGTGAAGAAGGGTGACCCTTCTTATATCTGTGGTTAAGAGAATTCCTGGGAGTTCTGTGGATCTGATTCTCATCATTTTCTGACTCATTCTCAGATGTTGTAGGTGATGTGATCATATTTGGCTCAACATTGTTCACTGGTTCTGCAATTTCAATCAGATCAGAGATGTCATCTTCCATCTTTTTACATGCAATATTAGATATATCATCAAATACCACATTTATAGATTTTAGAACATTTCTGGTTCTAAGATTAAAGACTCTATATGTTTTACTATTCTTAGAATAACCTAAGAAAAGACCTTTATCACTCTTATAATCAAACTTTGCAAGATACTCTCTATCATTTAGAATATAGCACATGCAACCAAATACATGAAAGTATTTCAGGTTGGGTTTTCTCCTATACAACAACTCATAAGATGTAATAGATTTACCTGGTCTAAATAGAACTTTATTAGACACATGACATGCAGTGTTCAACGACTCAGCCCAAAATCTTTTAGACACATTCATTAAAGTAAGCATGACTCTAGCCATTTCTTACAGAGTTCTATTTTTTCTTTTAGATATACCATTTCGCTGTGGAGTTTTAGGAGATGAAAACTCTTGCACTATGCCTTTCTTTTCACAGAATTCAGAAAACATGTTATTTTCAAATTCTTTACCATGATCAGTCCTAATCCTACAAATCTTAAGATTGAAAGCATTTTTGAACCTTTTGTAAAGAACTTTAAACACTTCAAACACATCTGATTTTTCTCTAATGAATTCAACCCATGAAAACCTAGAAAAATCATCTACCACAACCAAAGAATACTTCTTACCACCAAGACTTTCAGTCTCCATAGGACCCATAAGATCCATGTGAAGCAATGCAAAATATCTTGAAGATGTGTACATAGTGGTGATTTTGTGTGAAGACCTTACCTGCTTACCTTTTTGGCATGAACCACAAATGGGAGGGTCTTTGAAACTGAGCTTAGATAATCTTTTAACAGCTTCCAACTTAACTAATTTTTGTAAATTTCTATAATTTACATGGCCAAGTTTTTTATGCCAAAGTACACTTTCATCATGTTGTGAGATGTTGCAGTAAGTGTTGTTACCAATCAGATAACAATTATCAACAGATCGATTACCAACCATCACATGCTCATCAGTTTCATTCAACACAAAACATGAATTCTTGTCAAATTTCACATGCAGATTATCATCACATAATTGACTTATGCTTATCAAATTAGCACGCAAACCTTCAACATGCAGCACATTCTTCAAATTTGGGAAACCTTTAACATTTAAAGTTCCTTTACCAACAATGTTACCCTTAGAGCCACCACCATAAGTAACCTTACCACCATCAAAAGCTTTATAATCTTTCAAATATTCAACATTTACAGTCAAATGTCTAGAACAACCACTATCAAAATACCATAAACCAGGTACACATGCTTGTAAAGAAGTACAAGCCACATTAGATAGTACTTTTGGTTTTCTAACCCAAGCAGTTTTTGGTGTGTGTGAATACTTGTGTGGCAACATTTCAGGCAACACTTTTGCAGAGAACAAGTCATCTTTCAGTTTAAAACAAAATGGACGAATGTGACCAGGAACTGAACAGTAATGACAGATAAAATTTCTCTTGCCTCTCTATTTTGGAAACTTTTTAGAAAAAATTTTTGATCCAGGTTTCACAAAATTTACAGGTTTTTCAAAACTAAAAGGGTTAGAATTTTTAAAAAATTCAAGACCACTCATATCAGATTTACCAACACACAAAGCTTCATTCATGACAGACGTACTCCTAGAGTATTTTTTGAAACTTAGTGTTGAAGCAGTCAATTGTTCCTGGAGTTTTGAAATTTCAGCATCCTTTCTAGTAAGATTTACCTCAAGTCTTGTGATAGTTTCAATCAAACCATCATTCTCTTGGTTGACCTTTTGAAATTCTTTCAAAAGTTCAGCAATTTTGGTTTCAAATTGCTCTTCAGATGTACCTGCTCTAGTATAAAAAGCATTAGTACATTTCACATCAGAAATAGAAATAGATTGAACATTGCTTGATGTAGAAGTAGATGTTGTCATATCCAACTCAACATCTGAGTCATTTCCAGAAATTCCTTCACTTACACATTTTGACAGAAATGCCAGCTCTTCATCCTTTGTCTCTTGATCACCTTTAGATTCATCATCACTCAAGGAAACATTTAAGTTCATCCTTCTCTTCAAAAGAGTGTTAACATATTCATTTGCATAATGACCAAAACCAGTACATTCACTACAAATAAGGGTCTTCCTAAATTCAGGATCATACTTAAGTTTTCTTTGAGTGGGTCTACGAGTATGAGTTTGAGGAGTATAAGTTTGAGGAGTATGAGGAGAATGTTCTATCCTAGGCAGAGTATTTGCTTTAGACTTGTTTTTCCGTTTTCTCAAATAAGCTTAAAATTTCTTAGCAAGTAAAGCAATATTATTAGTGTCATCTGAAATGTCATCAACATTTTCATCAACTTGTGAAATTTCAGTAATGGTTAATGTTCTTCCAGAACATGAAAGAGCATCACTTTTAAAAACAACAACACCTTTTATATCATACACAGAATCTTATTGAGACATATCCATTTCATAAGATTTCAAAATGCTCATAAGCTCATTATGACTCATAGTATAAGTATTCCTAGCTTTTTCTATAGCACAAACGTTACTAATAAATCTCCTAGGATGTGTACGAAGTGTTTTGTTTACTAACCTGGAATTAGAAATTGGGTCACCAAGTGATTGCAGCTCGTTCACGACTTCATACAGCCTTTCATTGTAAGAGTTGATAGTCTCATCTTCTCTCATCCTCAAGTTTTCAAACTTCATGCTCAGCAACCCTGCCTTTGCCCTTTTGACACTACCAGAACCTTCACAGTGTTCTTGTAGTCTTTCCTATGCATCTTTAGTAGATATGCAGTTATGAATTAAGTTGAACATTACTGAGTCAACTGAAGAGCTGATTGCGTTAAGGGCTTTGCAGTTGTGTGCAGATAGATTGCTCTCCTCGGTAGTCCATTTGAGTTCATCTTTGAGAATCTGATCTCCATCTTTGCCTTCTTCAGTGGGAGGCGTCCATCCAGACAGAATGATCTTCCAAACTTTATTGTCACATGCTTTGATATATGACCTCATCCAGCTTTTCCACAAGGCATAATTTATTCCATCAAGAATGGGAGGACGGGTGATGGATGCAGAGTAATCTATAATAACTCAACAATTAACACCAGGAATCAACACTTAGTATCGTCAACTGTTGGCTCTGATTCCACTTGTCGAGTGCCCAATGGTGCAAAGTGTGTTTTTTGGTACGATGTTGTCCTAAGTGTGATGACACTTTGAACAACACTGTATGTATCAGAATGTAACTTCACTAAGTATAGAACAAGTTGTAAATCAGCAGAAGACTTAACACACGGATTACTCAATCTTTCCACAAACTTTTGCAAGTTTGTGGTGGCCTCATGACATAAATATCACTATTGGAAAATGTGATTACAAAAATACACTCTTAGGTCTAGAAATAATTCTTCCACCCTTCAAATACAAAATCGGATCTAAAATCCAAACACGTTCCTAAATGGCAGAATCTAGACTTATTGGAATCGAAGCCTACTTCACATGTGGGCTTCCACTGCCTGTGAACAGCACACACTAAATGTACAGGAATAACAGTAGACAACTGATGTTGAACCAAGTGTTACAACACCAATACAAACACTATGACAGAAACCTATCTAGGATCTTTTACATTGTACAGTGGGATTGCCTTTTTGATCACTTGACTTGGCAACTAGCAGCTTCCATTTATAGATGGCTGCAGGCTCCAAATGATGAGTGGCCCACGTAGGAGATGTAGAAACAACCCATGCAGGCTCAAATAACCGGCCACTAAGAGAGGTAGTTATTTTCTCCTTCTAGATCCTTCTAGAGCTAACGAATCTTTCCAGTTTGCTCCTGGGTCTTCAAGGTCTATGTTTGACTTGGTCTTTGCATCCAACACGTTCAGCACTTCAACCGCAACAACCCTGAAAGCAACATTAAGCACAACACCAGTCGAAATAACAAAATAACTTTAATGGTTAATAAAACAACTGATGGAGGACAAGTGTGATTCCAGATGTGATGACACTGGTCTCAACACTTCACATCAACAGAATACATATTATGTTAGATGATGGGAGATGATCCAAGGCCATCATTGAATTTATGAGTAACTTAACCAAATAATTCTCAACCAAATAATTGTTTATCTGTAGTTAGCCCCATTGAGCCTTGAAACTTTATTCTTTGGCAACCTATGAGAAATAACTACTTTGAGTATCTTAATGATTTTTTTAGCCTTGATTGTCCGTCATGAAGATAATTAATGGTTTTTCAAAGTGTGTTGATGGAGCTTGATAACAGCTTGAGAAGGAATGAAATTGGCGTTGAAACAGTGATTGAACTTGAGAATGCATCTAAAAAAGAAAATCATGGAGTAGTGCTTAATCTAGTACTCTATTGAAACAAACATCCTAGCCCGAAACTGGTACCCTATAAAGAATGTGTGAGGTAGTGCCCAAAACTGGTACCTTAAGGGAAGAAAGAAAAAAGAAGGAAAAAAATGTATATGTTGTCCATGGAAGAGAAAAATGAAGAGAAAAGGAGGATGATGTGCTTGAATTGAAGTGATGCAGAAGAATGAAAGATCATGATTGACGGTTGTTGGATTGTATACTAAAAGTCTAGCTTTTTGTATGAATAATGTTTACACAATTAATTTGAAATGAGAATCATGTGATCAAAGGATTGCGTCTTATAATTTATTTATATATTCGATGCAATAGTCCACTTACTTTATACTGTAGATAATATATTGTGCGACAACACGCGGAAGATCATATTATCAGTTTCCTTATAAATTATAAACAGGTGCTCAAAATCGAGATAGATGGGGACTCTCTATCGTTATGGTTATAGTGTGGTTTGGTATTAGCTTGTCTTGGCTATAGAATCATATTAGTACACATTGTGAGTGTTGAGCAGGACCGCTTGAGATCGTTCGACTTATACCGACTTATAGAAGAACTTGATCGCTGTTATTATGGATGTTCGTGCTCTTAATCCCTATACAATAATCTCGACACGTAGAGCAGTATGAATTTCCTTGATTCATTAATGGGTGAGATTTACATGTAATTAAATCAACAACTCGGATGAGTGGTACTACTCTCGGATGAGATATTAATTAATTAAGTCTTCAGTAACTTAATTAATTAATGGACATTGTATATCTTAAACATGGGGACACTAACGGGCTCATAACAAGAAGGAGCCCATAACGTAATAATGGAATTAGAACGGTAGTGCAGTAATAATATTTTAGTGGTATATATTATTATTATTGGACTTAAGTATAAGCTTTGGGCTAAGCTTGGATACTTAAGCCTAATGGAGGCCCAACTCTAATTTCTCCTCCTGGTCCCTGCTGTAGCCCATATATAAGTCATCTCAGCTGTGTGGAAACCCTAATCTAAGAGATTAATCATGTCTAACACTGTAAGGATGGTGAGAGAACAGAAGATTGAGAAGATCTTGAAGATTTTCACCTACACGATGTCGAGATTGGACTTGAGAATACAACAGAAGACTGGAAGATTGTTTGCTGCTGTTGTCCACCAACTTGTACAATTTTTATAAAATCGTACATGCTTTAGAACAGGACGTGTGATATACTGACGGAAAGCCACAGAAGATAGGATCGTTTTGGCGCATAGATTACTCAATTCGAAGACCAGATGATAGAGTTATGCCCAAAACGGTGGGACCACAGAGGCTGCCGGTGAAAATCCATCTTCTTCGACATACCATGGTGAAAGGTAATACGTTTCTTGGTTTTTCTTGCTTCCGCTGAATTAGAAACGTATGGAACCCTAACGATTCACATTAACTAAATGATTGAACATGAACAATAGGTATCAGAGCGAGGTTTCGTGGTGAAGCGTGAAACGTTAGGCTAGGGTTTATGTGAATTATGTGTTTTTATTTCGAATAGAATCACATGAAATATTAGGGTGTTGATTTATTGAGTAATCGATGGATATCCCTATGAAATCCCCACGTGTTATTATCGGATGTGTATGTGGATCATCGTCAATATCTTCCCTGTTCTTCACGCTTGCCTTGTGAGAGATATCCCTAAGTTTGATTCACGATGGGGCTCACGGGCTTTGATCGTTGATTGGCGCTGATGAGCGATGGCCACAATCCCACTGGCTGTTCGATTACCATCGACAGCAGAAGTTGTGAACGATGAGTGAGAATGTGCATAAGGCATGTGATGTGCGAAGACGTGTTAAACGTTGATGGTCTTTGGTGAAAGTCCCAACGACGCTGGAGATATTAGCATCGACGTGATGAACGATGATACACAATGGTGTGAGATGATCAGGGCTGACATGGATTAGCACCGGGAGATGGTCGATGAGGGCTGGCTATCGGCGGCAAGTCAGTATGATCAGGGACGCGATGGAATCCCATTGTTGGCGAGATGCCGAGGTCTGGGCATTTTGTTGCTGCTGGTGTTGGTCGGCGACGACAGGAGTTACCACACTGTTGGGCTGGAGGCGAAGCGAGGCTGATTGATGATGATTGTTGCTGTTACAGGGCTACACTTTGGTGTAGGCACGGCGGCGGTTGGGCATCATATTGCTGGCGTTGGCGTTGTCGTGAAGTGCCATTGCAGTACAGTCGTGGATTGCCGGATGACCAAGCTGACATCTGAGAGTGGAGAAACGTGGTTTCCGATCGAGGGAGGATGAAGTTTGGAGTGGGTCCGATGCATTTCCGAGCGAGTTTCCTAAGATTCTAGGCGGGACTTGACCTGTTCCCGAACGGGTCTACTGGTTGCTCGGAGTGGTCAGAGCGACGACGCTGGAAGGCAGGCTAGAGATGTCTGTCAGCGTGCACGTCGGCAATGGAAAAGCTTGGTCGCATGAGTCATGCCGGCGGATGCTTAGCGAAAGCTGTTAGCGTTGGTCCCTCCGGCGAGAGATTAATGGCGCGATGGCTGGGAAATCAAAGGGCGTGAATCCAGTATGGGCTGTTGTGACCCACACAATCTTTAGTCAGGATTACGGCTCACGATGGTGATCGGTGTCGTGGCGTTGTTGGTTGGCGCAAGCGATGATGGTTGCAGACGGTGGCAGTTGGCAACTGCTGGATGAAGGATTGCCGGTGACCTATTGCTGATAAAGGTAGCGTGTTAGCTGCACAATGGCAATCAACAGTTTTTCTGGCGATGAACTAGCTTGATCGATGGGACTCCGGCGAGATGCAATTTTTCCGATGGGCAGTAAGATAGATAGATCGGAGCTACTTCACGGCGGTAGTTTCCAGCTGCTGTAAAATCGTAAGGAAATTATCTCGGGGCCCATGAAAACTTTCTTGTTGTGCAAGTTTGATTCATTGGTTGGAGTGTTGACTAAGTCAACCCAATTTGGCAATTTATTCCTAAAATATATAACTGCCGTAATTGCATAATTTATCTATTATTGTTATATATTTGGATGCATGTTCTCTGTGATTTACTGTCTTATGTGCCGTAATAGGAGCATGCTAAGTTGCGTATTTTATTTAGAATATTATATGCATGTAAAACCCTCGGTGTTAAACAACTAAATGGGAGAGGGGATTGGTAAATAATTCCCGCGATTTCCATTATTGGTTTGTTAGCGATGTGAATAAACTTGCGCGTCGGCATTAGAGCCTTCCTCCCCTTCGGATGAGTTTATTCATGGATTGCTGGGACAGACTTCTTTAAATAATTATGTTTGTAATGTGATGCATATGAACTTGCGCGTTGGCATAGATCTTCCTCCCTATCGGATGAGTTCATATGCAGTTCACTGGTACAAATTTATAATTGATGACTGTAGGAAGTTATCCGAGCGCGTGTGTACTTCTCCATCTGTAAGGCACATAAACTTGGGCCGCGGACTTGAGGTCAAATAATGGTGTACACTTAGATGTAAATAATAAGTATCCTCCACATCGGAGTCACAACTTTTATTTGCATAGCTAAAGAGGAACCGACTATTAATTATTTTGTCATGAGGTTAGGTTGAAAAATGAAATTAATGGATAAAACCTTCTCTTGTAAATATTCGGGTTTGTAAACGTCCACACTATCGTGGCTTGAAGACTCACGGTGCTTGAGAAGTCGGTGAGTTTTATTTTTATATTGTTTTGAGGGAATCAATATAAATGGATAAAATTCAAAGATTTGATCGGTATATTTATTTGTGATTCTTGTAATTTCAAATGGTTTATTTCACTTATTGTTACTAAAAGAAACATATTTACTTATCCAAAATTAAATGATTAGAAGAGAATCTTGGTTTCGAATTTTACTATTTAGGAAAATATAAATGTGATCTCACTAAAGATGTTTTATGATGTCTATTAAAGTCTCTTGTGGATAGGTGAGAGGTTCATATAAATATGATGGTCTCATGCGACTCTTCAGATACTTGAGTAAGTTAGAAAGGCAAGAGGTCATGGTTGACTTGATGAATGAATTGGAAAAACTTAGAGTAGAAATTGAAGGGGAAACCTAGGTCAATTTAATTCTCCATAATTTTCCTGGATGTTTTGAGCAAGTTCTACCTGAAATACAAGAGGTTGTATATGGTGGGGAACTTCTGACAAATTATGTGGCGAAGGAAAACCAATTTCATCAAGAAAGTGAATAAGGTTAGTATCTCATTCACTAGTCGTTGAAGCATGATTAGTAAAGGTATCTACTGACACGCGGTGTGTAGATATCGGAATCACTAAAAGCCTGCAACTAATTGATGATGAGATTACTGTAGACATGGGTAATACTACGAGAGTAGTAGTTGTTGCAGTGGGAGTTGTTTATCTATCTTCTGATAGGAATAAACATTTTGATTATGAGAAATTATCTTTACGTATGTTTTCATAGAAAGAATTTCATTTCAGTTTCTATGCATTAACGGATGAAACCTCCATTTCATTTAAATGACGTAGTCATAGTGATGAATGATGGAGCTATAATCTGTTATGGTACGCTAGTGACAATTTGTACACTCTTAAATCATGATTCTCTCATGATGCAACAAATAGTAATTAATAACGAGTCTTCTAATCTAATAAGAGAAAGGAACCTTCGAAAATGAATTCCCCACCTCAATGGAGTGACGAAAAGAGGGAATAAGACTCTTATAGAAATGATTAGATAGATGATGAGTTATTTGGAATTATAAAATTCATTTTATGGATATGCCCTAGAAACAGTAATTCGTATAAATGTGTCTGTTTGTGGGATATCCTAGAAAAATGAAGGGTGATTTATTTAGTGCAAAAGATCATAGGGTGATTGTTAACACAAACACTAGATTTTTGGAAAAGGACTAGGTAATAAATTGCAAACGCATGTATAAATTGTTCTAAAGGAAGTGAGAGGAAAAACACAAAGTATTAGTACCAAGTGTACAAGAGGAAATACCACAAGGTAAACTGCAACGCCTGTCATGTCTGATACACAATTGCGTGTAGTGCCTTGTCGTAGTGAGAGAATTGTTCGACAACCTTAAGATATATGTTTTGGGAGAGTCGTGAGACTTGGTCCCTAGTAAACATGAAATGGACCCACGGATATGACGAAGCACTACAAGATAGAAATGCCGAATCTTAGCAAAGTGCAATGGTTTCTGAAATAGAATCGGTGGATTCTAAATCAAGTCTGGGAGCTAGTAGGACCACTAAATGGTGTAAAAGCCATTGGAAGTGGTCATAAAAAATAAAAGAGGATTATACAGTAAGGTGAAAACCTTGGAAGCAAAGCTTGTTGCGAAGAGGTATACTCAGAAAGAAATGGTTCGATTATGAGAAAACCTGATTCGCCGATAGCTATGCCTTTGTCGATCCAAATTCTTTTATCTGTTGCTCATCATATGAAATATGAGGAATAACAAATAGATGTCAAGACAACTTTCCTGAACTGAAAGTCTTGAGGAGAACATCTATGTGAAGCAATCAGAGGAGTTCATTACAAATGGCTAAGATAATTTTGATTGTAAGCTTAAAAGTGTCCATCGATGAACTTAAGCAAGCTTCAAGATCATGAAACATCTATTTTAATGAGGAAATCCAGGCATATGGATTTATTCAATGCGCGGATGTGTCTTGTGTATTGAAAAGAGTGATGAAAACGTGGTGATATTTCTTGTACTGTACGTAGATGATATATGCTCATTGGATACAATGAAAGAGTATTGCCGGGCGTATGGGTATGGTTGATAAAGCGGTATGAGACGAAGGACTTAAGAGAAGCAAAAATATCCTTTTGATCACGGTAATACGGATCACAAGAAAGGATGTTATGCTTATCTCAAACTTTATGAGATAATACAATCCTTATTTGTTTTAGCATGTGATTTTATCTAAGAAATGTGTCTTGAGACACAAAAAGAAGATAAAGGTTATGAAAGCGGTTCCTTATGTATTGGCGAATAAGGAAGCTTAATCTAATGAATGTTATGCACAAGAATGGATATATATTTTGCTGAATGCATGGACATTGGGTATCAAAGGTAACTCGAAACAAGAATGTTGAACTGTGGTAAAACATATACTTATGTACCTGAAAAGGACAAGAAATTATATGTGGACTTACCGAACAGATTTACTGTTTCTTATGGGTTACATAGATTCAGATTTTTCAAATTAGATAGGACGGCAGTAAATCCATCTCAAGGTTATGTGTTTAATTTTAGGAAGTTGAGTCGTAATATGGAGAAGTGTTATATAGAAATATATTTCGAACTCCGGACTCCACAATGGAAAGATGATAAATTCGAGCCTATGAGGCAACCAAAGTATCTATATGACTCTAGAAACTTCATGATGGACTTTGAAGTGTTTCCAAGTCTGCCCAAGGTTATCACAATTTATGTTGATGATAGTGGTGCAGTTGCAAACTTGAAGGAATCTTGTACCCATAAGGCAATTAAACACATGGAGCGCGAGTACCACCTGTTACGAAAAATCGTAAAATGAGGGGAAGGTTGTTGTTGCTAAGATTGCATCGGATGATGACATAGTAAATCCATTTACAAAGACCTTAAGACGAGAGCTTTTGATTGTCGTGTAGTATAAATGAGAATCAGATGTATGACAGAAAACATGACAGTATAATAGTATAAGTGGGAGATTGTTGGATTGTATACTAAAAGTCTAGCTTTTTGTATGAATAATGTTTACACAATTAATTTGAAATGAGAATCATATGATCAAATGATTGCGTCTTATAATTTATTTATATGTTCGATGCAATAGTCCACTTACTTTATACTGTAGATAATATGTTGTGCGACAACACGCGAAAGATCATATTATCGATTTCCTTATAAATTATAAATAGATGCTCACAACTGAGATAGACGGGGACTCTCTATCATTATGGTTGTGGTGTGGTTTGGTATTAACTTGTCTTGGCTATAGAATCACATTAGTGCATTATGTGTGTATTGAGCAGGACTGCTTGAGATCGTTCGACTTATACTGACTTATAGAAGAACTTGATCTTTGTTATTATGGGTGTTCATGCTCTTAATCCCTATACAATAACCTCGACACGTAGAGCAGTATGTGTTTTTTTATTCATCAATGGGTGAGATTTACATGTAATTAAATCAACAAACTCGGTGAGTTGGGAGATAATGTTGTCTCTATGGTGTGCTGTTGATTGTAGAAGGAATATGTGTCCGTCATAGGTTGATGATGTCCCCTTGAGGAGCTCATAAGGATTATCATGTAAACCCTGTAGGTGGATTAATTCCGGCATGATAATGAGGTTGAGTGGTACAACTTTCGGATGAGATATTAATTAATGGAGTTGTCAGTAACTTAATTAATTAATGGGCATTGTATATCTTAAACATGGGGAGACTAACGGGCTCATAAAAAGAAGGAGCTCATAACGTAATTATGGGATTAGAACGGTAGTGCGGTAATAATATTTTAGTGGTATATATTATTATTATTGGACTTAAGTATAAGCTTTGGGCTAAGCTTGGATACTTAAGCCCAATGGAGGCCCAAACTCTAATTTCTCCTTCTGGTCCCTGCTGTAGCCCATATATAAGTCATCTCAGCTGTCCGGAAACCCTAATATAAGAGATTAATCACGCCTAACACTGTGAGGAGGGTGAGAGAACAAAAGATTGAGAAGATCTCGAAGATCGTCGCCCACACGACGTCGAGATTGGACTTGGGAATACAGCAGAATACTGGAAGGTTGTTTACTGCTGCTGTTCGCCTACTTGTACAATTTTATAGACTTCAAAATAGCACGTGTGATATACTAACAGAAAGCCACGAAAGAGAAAATAATTTTGGAGCGTAGATTACTCAATTCTGAGATCGGATGAGAGAGTTATGCCCAAAACGGTGGGACTGCACAGGCTGCCTGCGAAAATCCATCTTCTTCAACATACCCTGGTGAAAGGTAATATGTTTCTTGGTTTTTCTTGCTTCCACTGAATTAGAAACATATGGAACCCTAATGATTCACGTTAACCAAACGTTCAAACGTCAACAGGCCGTTTGATTGATCCAAGTTTGAGTCACTTATTCATATATTTTCTACCATTACCAAAGAGCCAACGTTACATCCAAATAAAAATCCTTTTTGATCCCATTGTCGAATCATATTTTAAGTGGTGGAGAGTTTGAGACATTTGGCAAGCTTATGGTTACACATGCACTTGAATTGAATTTAAGCGTAAACACCATACCACATAAGTGTATATCTTTTACACTTGAGTGCGAGTGATATACTTCCCGTGAAAATAAGTTGATGGAGCATTTTAATTAGTGGTGAGTGTCATAGCCTGTATGCTATGAATAAATTATTGCATGTAATGAAAGTTGCATGACCGGAGTTAATGACAATTGTATGTTGAATGGCCTAGTAGTCATATCCTTTGTTTTCCATCTGATTTACACACTATCTTCCTTCTTTGTTCGATTTTGTTGTTCGGGGACGAACAACATCTTAAGTTTGGGAGGTTTATTTAGTGTGAAAATCTGCATGTTTTAAGGTCCGATTTAGCACCATTTTGTGGATTTTATGTTCGTATTTTAGCACTAAATGATTAATGTTCATATATTTAAGATATTTTTAGGTGGGAAACAGATTAAAAGTGCAAAATTGGAATGAAGAGTGGAATCGTGAAGAATGCTGAAAAATGCATGTCCAATTTGCATAATTTTTCTATATTTGTGTAGATGTTCAAACTAATTATGTTATATATGGTTGGAAAGCTACCGAAGTAAAGGTCATTTTGGCTCAAGAAACACCTCAATTGGAGGTCAGATGAGGAAGTTATGATCAAAACGGTGAAGTCGCGCAAGCTGTGCCGACCATCTCATCCACCCATCCCGGAGAGTTCATTAGTGTTGCTTACTTGAGAAGGAGAAGAAGAATGTTCAGAATCACAGAGGACAGAACGGAGGATCACACCATAACTAAGGTTTTTCTTATTCTTCCTTTTTTATTTTGGATAATAGACTTATGAGATTGTTTTCATACCTAACCATGGGTGTTGCTTGTAACACCATGAGCTAGTACTTTTTAGATAGTACTAAGTTTTGAAGGTTGAATTGGTTTGAATTGATGACCTAGAATAAGTTATGAATTTCTGCAGTATTCTTATTTCAGTATTAATGTTTTGAATTGAGATTAATATTTTTGTCTTATATGATCTGTCCTTATTCATAAAGATGTCAATTACCTTTTCATGTTTATGATTATTGCTTGTGTCATAAAGTAATTATATTTGTATATATATTATGGGTAAAGGGGGCTTAACCATATAACTTTTATTTATTAGAATAATTAATATTAGACGCTTAATATATCTATTAATTACCTGATTTGGTTTCTTAGATTGTTAAGTGAGAATTGAAGTTTATTTCTTAAGTACCTAGAAGGGAGTAAGAGTTATTCTTTTGCATCTGAGGGTTTGAACCAAATTTATATGCCAAATTTACTTTATCAAAGGGATTTAACATAATTGTGTGATGCTTTCATAAAATCTGCAAGAATTCTAACTGATTGTCTAGTGACTTGATTTGACTAATTTAACTGGATTACCTAGTGTGATCTATCTTCTCTCTTCAATACTTCCATATTTAATTTTATCTACCATTTTGTTATTTTTAGTAATTATTTTCTACATCTTTAATTTAGGTAATTCTCTAAAAATACCCATATTTGTCTTATAATAGAAGTCATAAATAGATTAAATAGTAAGTCTAGAATTATCCTTTGGGTTCGATAATTAACTTGGTCACACGCTTATTTGCAACTGATTCCCTACACTTGGGGTCACCCAAAGAGGTGAACAAGTAGTGAAATTCTAGTAGCAAGAAATAACAGCAAAAAAAAAAAAAAATGGCATTTTACCTTACTACATAATCAAACAGCTGAAAAAAGCAGCAGGATGCTAGCTACATGCTTCCTAGAGGACAAAATAATAGCAACAGAAACCAACCTTAGATCATGGACAACAAAATCCCAGCAACAAGAAATAACAGCAGATACTAAAACACAACAGCTACCCTGCTATATAATCAAACATTAGAAAAAACTAACAGGATGCAAGATACTTGATGCAAAAACCTAACTCTAGAACCCGCATAAAAATGCATGAAAAAAGTACTTTCGATATGAAAATACTGCAGCCTAACAACAGATATTTAACGACTTAGAGGTTAACAAAAATCAGAAAAAATCAGGAGGCACCTCCTTGAACGACCTTTTCTCTGAATAACCAATCAAATAAGAAAAGAAGTGTGTAGACTGCTTAGCCCCAAGGTTATCCTAACAAATAGGAGAAGTAGGCCTTCTGGCAGGATGCACCTCCTTGAACGACCTTTTCTCTGAATCCAACTATTTTACAATGATCATCAATAGTACTTAGATACCTAAAGAGAGGTACACAAAATTTCAGTATAACAACAATCTGTAGTAAAAACTATTAAAATAATCCTTCATTATCCACACAGAACATAACATCTAAAATTAACCACCCAATTCGCTCTTTCTAAGTTCTCACACATTCATTATCCAATATTGAAATAAAAAGACAATATAAAAGTTCTAAGTGAAGAGATAAAGAAAATTAAAGAATCTGGTAACCCTAAATTCTAAAGAAATACACAACATAAGTGTGGCAAAAACAAATTGACAAGAGATTAAGATGAAAAATAATTACTTGTTTATGTGAGCAATGGCCAATCGGACATGTCATAGTGTCCCTCCACTACGTACTCCCGCGCTAACTTCACATGGTTGTGCTATATGTTCACTGCTTAAAAATAAGTATTTTCATTGCTTAGCCACAAGGTTATGCTACGAAATAAATTTTTAGCCTCAAGCTGAAAAAAATCGTCCCATGTTGTAAAGACTATGATTCCAACCTGTGTACAATTCAAGAAGGTGGAAGTAATATTTACTCATATGAAGACATAATTAACAAAAGTAGTATCACTATTGACAAAATAAGTAGAACTACCTAGTTAAATAACAAAGATATAATTGACTAAGACATAATTGGTTCTTCATATATTTTTCTAGCTACCTTGTTGAACGGATAGTCACGAAACACAAAATAACATTTATAATTCATGTATGTGGACTGATATACTCTGCACAACAGATAAAACATTGGAATTCTGAGTAGTTGACTTCTCTCCACAACTATTTCCTGAGAGCAAAATCTTCTAGTTCATTAATAATTATTTTAATGAATACTAGGCATCAATATTAGTAATCAACGATTAAAATACTCATATAAAAGACACAAGATGAAAATCTCAAATAAAAAAATTAAGAGACACCTATATGTGATGGTACTGGATTATTTTAATTAATTGTTGTTCAGAATATAGATTATCGTTCTAAGATTAACAAACTTTCATCCTAGGTGTATGAAGATTATTAACATACAACAACAAGCCATCAATCTTGCTAAGTGATCAAAATCGAAGCAGGAGAATTATTCTGAATTTAAATAAAAACCAAAGGATAACACATATACCTGAAGGACATGAATTCAACAATTTCTAAAATATTTCCCTAAATAATTGTATTTGTAGGTAAACTTGAATCACTTTTAAGTTCCAATACTTGATTAAATCCTCAAAATGATCATCTGGATCTGGGCGATTTGCCCATCTATCGGCCTGGTTTGTATATGCGTTGTAGTGA
Organism: Pogostemon cablin; assembly: GCA_023678885.1. Taxonomy (NCBI): domain Eukaryota; kingdom Viridiplantae; phylum Streptophyta; class Magnoliopsida; order Lamiales; family Lamiaceae; genus Pogostemon; species Pogostemon cablin. The sequence continues at coordinate 6,958,203 of CM043006.1, forward strand.
AGCTTTTTTATCCTACACTTATAATTCCGCTAGAGATCTGCAACTGTTTTTAGAACATGGCTCTTTCCTTCTTATGCAACTACAAAATTGGTCTACAAGATATTAATCATGATGTTATAGACTGCACGTATTCTTGATATCTATCTACATCTTTGGTAAGTAAAGCTAAATAATTATTTAAAAAGTTCAGCATGTTTAAAAGATTTTCATCAGGCAGCATACTCAAGAAATACTTAATTACATAGGAAATTAGTACAAAATAACAACAAATGAATATATACAATTGTGTTAATTTAAAATGCTAACACCTTCACATAACTCCAAATCTCATCCTTGTTAGAAACTTGGTGCCAGTTGATCTTATTTAGATGTGCAAGATCAGATTCACGAGCCAGTGATCCTAAGAAACGGCTTAATTCATCAAAATTTTCTTTATCCGGACCATTTGGTTGACCTAGTCTATTCAAAATATAAGTCTGCAATTCTCAATTGACCTTCCATGTACCTGTTTGCACAAACTTGGCCCTCTTTTCTTTTTTTCTTCGGTATCACTACAATGATTAACAAAAGAAAGTTAAAAAAATATGTCGGTGTGTCTTAATTCCACCAATTTAACATATTTTACAAGAAAAATGTAAGTAGCAAACAATAAAAGAAAATTTCTAATTAGAATAACCTATTTTCATTTATTACCAAACTCATCACTAGGATGCTCCTCGATGGGATTTATGTTTATAGAGTGATCGTTTCCTTGCCCTTTCAGATCTGATGCCATTTCTTTTTCCAAAATATATCCATCTATGCTTTCACAATCCTCATCTTCATCAATTAGAATAGGCATATCACCACCATTTACAGCAAAAAATTGTTCTACAAAATATCTCCCCTGTTTCTTTTTTTAATGTTCCATCAGCTGTTCACCAGCTTTTGATAAGTGTTCTTTTATTTTAGTATTCTCTTTCATTCTAACATAGGCAGTGAGTGATCCAGGTGCAACCATATTCCCCCTCTTTCTTGTTAGGCTGTTCTTTTCAATCTCTATTTTCTCGTCGACTCACCATTGTACTTGTCCTTTTAAGAGATTGTTCGTGGGACAACACTTCTCCATTTCGTATTGAATCCTCTATCTGACCAACTGAGGCTGGAGACTGATTTTTTTGGTGCCCTTTTCCTTTCCTCTGCTGCTGTTGCTTTTCACAGTCTTCAGATTGCATATGTGTATCATAGTTGACATTGATATGGAGGAGGACTAAGGTTTGTCAACAGAATCACCTACTTGGTCTGCCATTACCTGAAACATGACTAAAGATTATTAATTAAATATCTAATTAGTATACTAATTTAGTAATTCATAAAGTATATGCACATGCATAACCTTCTTAGCTGCACGTGAAAACACTTCTTCATTTTTTGTTGAATTCTCTATCTGACCAACTGAGGATGGAGTCTGATTTTTTTGGTGCCCTTTTCCTTTTCCTTGTTACTGTTGCTTTTCACATTCTGGAGAGTGCATTTTTATCATAGTTGACATTGAGAAGGAGGAGGACTGAGGTTTGTCAACAGAACCACCTACTTGGTCTGCCATTACCTGAAACATGAATAATGATTATTAATTAAATATCTAATTAGTATACTAATTTAGTAATTCATAAGGTACATGCACATAATCTTCTTTTAACGACATGACCTCAAACTTCTAGTGATTCTCACGATCTCATTGTTATCCTCATCATCATTTGACTTCTCTATTGGACATTCTTCTTCAAGAAGGTACTCCACATCCTTTGATGGATCTTTTATCATTTTTTTGATCTTTTATCTTTAGGGAATGATTTGTGCCACTACATAGGCAATAGGGTTTAATCCCTAACTCCTTCATCTTTCTTTTTTTTTTCTTCGATCCTTTTCAACCTCTGACCCTCATATTCTTCCATCTCGATCTACGCTATTGATAAAGTTAGCAGCAACAAGTTTGTAGAATTAGTTCCTGCATCAGATAAAGCATACAGATCAACACTCCACGTATTGTGAAAAGTACGTTTACAGACTGACTAAGAGTGAAAAAAAATTCTAAAATCTAATGTCCTAACTAAATATTAATGAACTAAAACTACAATACAACTGCTAACGTAGAGATGTAACTAGTCATCCTTCACAGTCTGAAATTTACATACGATACATGGTTTCATTGGTGAAATGCTACAGAGAATTGAGATGCATAGCCTCAAATTATACAATGGCATCCAAATTAAGGTCACCATGTACAAATCTAAATAATTCAATTGACTAAAACCAGTAGACATATTACAGGTGCTCCATTAATCCAACTAAAGACAACTCACATCCCCACTTCAATGATTGGCTAAATAAAACACACTTACGTAGCAATGCTTCATTCCTAAACAAGGAATGAATGGAAAAAATTATCACATAAAGGAAGGAAACTATCCATCCATAACAGGGATGCACAAATAGGAGAAGAACAGTAAGAAATGGTAAGAGTAAACATCATATTCCAAAACTAGGTGGGATCGGTCTCAAACTATCCATCCATAGACGCACAAAAAGGAGAAGAACAGTAATAAATGGACAGGCAAATGAACATTAATTAAATAGAGTAAACATCGTATTCCAAAATTAGTTGGGATCGGTCTCAAACTATCCATCCATAACAGGGACGCACAAATAGGAGATGAACAATAAGAAATACATAGGCAAATGAAGATTAGAGTAAACATCATATTCCAAAACATCAATTGCCCCAATAATTGATGCACACGGAAGTAGTCGCAAGCCCAACAAGAATTGAATACACAAACGAAAAAATTTGAAAGCATCATACCTAATAAAATTTGAAATCTTCATACCTAATTGGCAAAAGCTTTGGATCTTTGGGGATGTAAACAATACTAAAGGCTTCCTCCCTAAATCAACCTCTACAAATTCTTGGGTTTCCTTCTTCGAATTCGTCAAGGCTTCCACTAATGGTTTCGCAACAGAATTTCCAATGTTTCCCCGCTCAGATTCATGATTTCCTTCTTCGAATTTCTCAAATTTTGACGGAATTTTTTCTCCTCTTAGATAACCCGCTCTTTTTTTCATCAAAAAATGCTCGCAAATTAGATTTCGTTCGATAAATCGAATTCACCAGTTCAAGAGAAGATTACCGATTCTCTCCAACTTGACCCAACTCACTTCCAATGTGACTTTAAATTTAAAATGCGACAAGTAATTAATTAAAGTATGGCAATATATATATATATATATATATATATATATATATATATATATATATATATATATATATATATATATATAATTAAAATAATTTAATTTAGTGTACAAAAATAACAAATTACCAGTCATATACAAGTGAATATATAAAGAAAACATAATACTCTCTCGACCACTAACAAAGTAACTGTTTGTTGTTTGCACATAGACACTTCTAAGGTCTTTATTTTCTTTTTACACATGGATTAAGGAGTATTATTATTATAGGTAAAGTGAGTAGTTGTATTAGAGAGAAGTGGTGGGTCATATTGTGTATTTTCTTTACTAAATAGAGGAAATTGATACATTTGAAGCGGACACCAGGAATAGTGAAACGGTTACCTTTCAAGTGGCCGGAGGTAGTAGAAAATAGTCTTATGGTAGTCATTTGTTTTTTCCCTAAATTTGGTTGAATAATATACTCCATCTGTCCCGGAAAAGTTTGCGCCCCCTTTCCGGAACGGAGATTAAGAAAATGATAATTTTTAGGGGTATAATGATATTTTTATGTAATAAATAAATGATAAAGTATGTTATGTAGAGATGATTTTTTTGTAAATAAAGTGTATGAGGAAGGGTGATTGTTTTTTATTTTTTGTTTTTTTTTGGAATGTGCAAACTTTTGTGGGACGACCTAAAATAGAAAGTGTGTCATCTGAAAGAAGACGGAGGGAGTAGTCTGTAAGTTTAATTAAAAATTCTAAATAAAAATAAATAAATTTGTAATATTAAATGGTTTAAGTTAATTAACGTGTTAAAATATTGATTTTAATAACCGTTTCTTATTTTAGAATTATTATATCAGGACAAGTTCAAATAATTTATTTTATTTTAATTGCTTACAAATATTATATAAAATGTGTTTTATGAAACTTTATTAATAAATTATTATTAATTTAAACAGAAATTATATATCAATATATATTTATTTATTTATAAATTAATTAAGTAAATATATCTAATAAAAATTACTATAATATATAATTATTAATACAATGTACTCCATTTGTTCTCAAAATAATAATTAGATTTGCAAGAGCATATTAGCTAGAGCCATTAAATAAAGCGAGCTGTTCGAGAACTTGGTTCGACTAGACTTGTTAAAGTTCGAGTTCGGCTTGGCTCGTCTCGTAATTATTTGAACTCGAGTTCAAGCTCGCCTAATGCTCGTTTTCTTATCGAGCCGAGATGCACGGCTCGATAAGGCTCGATATTTTTAATAGTAATTATAATTTTATATAATAATATAATAAATATTAAATTAAATAATAAATATAAGATATATTTATTAAAAATTAGCTCGATAAGGCTCGATAAACTCGACTCGATTTACGTAATGAACTCAATCGAGCTTGGCTCAAAAAGTATTCGAGCGAGCTCGAGCTCGTTCTTAGGCTCGTATCCTTAACGAGCCAAGCTCGAGCAGTACTCAAGTTCGCTAATTCGAATAATAGCTCTAATATTAGCATAGCTTAATAAGAAAAGGTAAAAGCACTTTTTTTTATATACTCTCTATGTCCCGAGTTATCATTTATGCTTAATTTTTGCACGTAAATTAAGAGTTATAATATTTTAATGTATAGTGAGGTGAGATAAATAATATTTAATGTGTAGTGGATAATTGTATTAGTATTGTTTGTGGGCCCTACATGAAATAAATTATTTTGTGTGGGCCTAACTTGACTAAAAAAGAAACATAAACTTTAACTTGGGACTAATCAAATTGGTAAAAGTAAACCTTAACGTGGGACGGAGGGACTACATATTCAATGTATAGAGATAAACATAGTACTCCCTCCGTCCCACAACAAAGAGTGCATTTTACCATTTTCGTCCGTCCCAATACAAGAGGTGCACTTTTTATTTTAGTACATGGGACCCACACAAAACCATTAATATAACTCCACAGGACCTACACACCATACTAATACATCTATCCACTATACGTTAAAATATTATTTCTATCACCCCAACTACCCCAATTACCCAATAAATAGTGTATCCATTAATCTACATGCGAAAAAATTTCGCCACCCTTGTGGTGGGACGGAGGGAGTACTTTTTATTTGCTAAGTATTCCTTCCGTCCCATCGAAAGATCCTCATTTTACTATATTGGACGTCTCAATCATAGGTCCTTATTTTTCACTTTTAGTATAAAAACCCATATATAACTCACCACATACTACTAATACAATTATCCACTATACATAAAATAATAATACTTCTTAATTTACGTACAAAAAGAAAATAAGAACATTTATCCGGGATGGAGGGAGTATTAATTTTTCATTATTAATAAAAAGTTTTAAGATAATATTAATCACCATATAACTATTTATAGAAAATTACTCTTAGAGAAATTAGTTATTACTCTTTTGAATATAAAATAATTACTCTTCAAATTATTACATATCCTTATTTATCAATTACTTTTTAATATATGAAAATTTTCAGATTAACTGGTACTTTTCTCAAATAAAAATATCACTGTGAATTATGAAATTCACACAAGACACCTTTTTAAATTAAATAAAAAATTTAAGGTATGAAATGGTGTGATTGACAAAATTTTAATATGACATATTAAAAATAAATAAAAAAACAAAAAAAAATGACAAATTAAATAGGGTGATTTATTTACTCATTTATAAAACTTTCATATTTTATATACTATAATTTATATATTGTAATTTAAACATTATTATGTTTTAAAATTTTAATATATTTAATGTGTATTGATTTTTATTTATAAACATTACGATATTGTGATTAAATTGTAAAGGATAAAAAATATATATATTTAATTGAATAAAAGAAATTATGATTAAATTAAGAAAATACATTAAGGTCGTGTATTTAATTAATAAAAGAAAATTTTGTGAATAAATTGAAAAAAAAATGAGGAGGTCATGCATCTTTTTTATTAAAAAAATAGTTTGTGATTAAATTGAGAAAATGAATTAAGGTTATGTATTTCTTTTATTAAAAATAGTTCGTGATTAAATTAGAAAATGAGTAAAGGTCATGTATTTTATTTTAATTAACTCAAAATAATTTAATTGCTATTATTTTGACTAATTTTGTTAGCATGTATGGAATTTTAATTTAATTATTTTTTATACATTATTATATGTATTCTAACTATTATCATTTTATTTTAAATATAATAATAGTATAGTAAATTATTTCATAAATAATTTATATTATAAATAAAATGATTATATTTTTAATAAAAAATAATCTTAATATATATAAAAGCAGAATAAATCCAATCTTGACTATCTATTTTTAAAATAAATCTCAGCCACCCATTAAAATAATTAAATAATTATAATTATGACATTTACAAATTAGGAAATAATTTAGTCAAAATTTTGACTATTTATTTTTCAAATAAATCTTAGCCACGCATTATTTCTCAAATAAATCTCAACTACCCATTAAAATAATTAAATAATTATAATTATGACATTTTCAAATTAGGAAATAAAATATTATTTATTAAAAGTTTAATAATATTAAATATATTATTATTTTATTTTTAATTTAAATGAGGCTTACATTAACTCTGGAAAGGTCCAAGTCTCAACGAGAATCAACTCAATACATCTGGGATTAGGAAATAAAATATTAGTTATTAAAAAATTTTAAATATAAATTCAATCATAACCACGAAAGTTTATGAAATAAAATATTAGTTATTAAAAAATTTTAAATATAAATTCAATCCTAACCATCAAAGGACTTAGGGTTTAGGATTTCAAATTAAGAAATAAGATATTATTGTAAATCTAATTATGACCATCTATTTCTTAAACAAATTTCAGCCACCCATTAAAATAATTAAATAATTATAATTATGTCTTTTTCAAATTAGGAAATTGTACTTAGTCGCATTTCTAGTAATATATTTTAGAGTAAGAGACTCTATCGTTGTTGTACACGTGTGACCAAGTAACAAAATTTATAAGTATGTCGTCCCAAGGGAAAGTAAACTCATGGTTATATCCGAATTTGTCATTGAGATATGTTTGTAAGAGTGACAAGATTGAAGATTTGATATTTAGACTACTAGTTATTCTAATCAATTAACTAAAAATTCAACTAGCAACTAAATGTATCAAATATCGAACAAGTGATAAATGAATGGAATGTAGATAGAATTCACTTAAGAAGAGAGCAAGACTAATCATACTCATGGTTAAGAAACTAGCTAGATATGCATAACTCTTGATATTGAACTTCATTAATTTGTGGACTAAAAATAATCACGTTTTTACCCCTAATCCATATGGCCAAGGTAATTAGATTCTCGACTCTTTTACAAGTCTAAACCTTTTAGGATTGATCTTAATCTCAATTCCCTTAAGGTATTGTGATCATAAGTTTGGTTCTTTTCACTCAATTTCTCAAGTGTCCCCCTATGAATGTTCTAAGCATAAGAAGGGTATGACTTACCTCCCCTCACACTAACATGCATGCTCATCTTAATATATGATTCAATTAAACATCTAATCATAATATTAGAATGATCATCCTAACACTATGAATAGAGAATTTAATCACACAAGTATTGAAATGAAACATGATTCATTAATCATAAAAGGAAGTCTAAAATTAACTCAATTCAAAATCTCAAATCCTACATATCTAGCATTCTTCTCAACCAATCATATGATTAGCCCTACTATAGGACTAGCCACTACACATTGTGTTTAGATCAATACATTCAAAGGCTTACTCCATTTGAGCCAAAATAAGAAGAAAATCAACAAATGAAAAGTAGATTGGCTTCCCTTGTGTGAAGGAAACCTTCCTTCTCTTCAAAATGTTAACTTCTTCAATCATTGATGCTTTCCTCTTCTCAAGTGGTGGAAGAATGGATTGATGGATGGATCCTTGAATATCAAGTTGATTGGATGGATAAATTGAGGTGGAAGAGATGAATCAGATGGAGTGTGTGAAATGATGGTGAGAAAGTCTGTGTGTTGATCTCCAAAAATAACTGTCAAATGAGGCTCTCTCCCTAATTTTCGGACCAATTGTGCATTTATACCCCTTGGGGACCTTCTAGAAGCTTCTGGAATTTTCTAACTTTTTCCTGCTTTTTACCCACCTCGACTCGAGTAGCCAACTCGAGCTACTGCCTGTCAAGTCGAGTTGCGTGGCTCTGCAAACTGGACGGTATTTTGGACCTAGCTCGACTTGAGTTGCAAGTCGAGTTGAGTCTTACAACTCGAGTTGAGCTACTGGATGATTTTGAACGCTGCTCTGCCCCAACTCGACTTGCTACTCGACTTACCTTGACCCAGCTCGACTCGAGTTGGGTAACTCGAGCTCTTGCCTGTCAACTCGTGTCAGAAACTGAAATTTCTTCGGCACATAACTCGACTCGAGTTGCAAGTCGAGTTGGGCATTGCAACTCAAGTTGAGCTACTGGATAATTTTTGTCTTTGCTCGACCCTCAACTCGACTTGAGTTGCAAGTCGAGTAAGACCTTGCAATTCGAGTTAGGTGTTTTTCAGCCCGTTTCAGCTCCCGACTCCGTTTTGCTCCGTTTTTTACCTGTTTTATTTACATTTAAGCTCATTTTCATACATTTATCAACCTGTACACATCTCTCCTAACTAACATAAAACTCCACCAAAAGTTACATAATACGGATAAAGACATACGAAAATTCACAAATAAAGACACTAAAACTTAGGTGAAAATGACGACGATCAACCCCCCAAACTTAAAATGTTGTTTGTCCTCGAAAAATGAAAAATGATAAACAAAAGGAGAAATTTTCACCTAGAAAAAATACCTAACGAACATAAACCACAAAACATCACAAGTAATAAGGACTACAAAATCAAATTAAGTATTTCTACAATATCAAACTCATAACATAAAAGATTAACAAGTTCAATCTCAAGACAACAAAAGGGTAATCAAGTTCCTTTCGATTCAAACCTCTCATAGGATATCACATTCACTCAACACTCTATGAAGTAAAGTTTAAACAACACTCATCAACCGATTGGAACCGACGCACCATAGGTTTGCTCATAGACCATGTTCACAAGCCCCTAGTTTCAAAATGTGATCACAAAGGTCTTTATCTTTGGATGTAATGTTTAGGCTCTTTGGTAGGGTAGAAAAATTTAGATAAAAGTAACTTTACATGTGTAGATAATCAAAGAGATGATTCTTCTCGCCATCATCTTCACTTTCTCATTTCCTTCTTTTTTCAAATATTCATAAATACTAAACATCAACATACCATGAATTCATTGAGCTTCTTTTAACTTGCATACTTTCCTTCTTGTCTTTTGATTTCCTTGAGCATGTTTTATGATTTTGCTCCTTTTTCTTTTTTGTTAAAGTTGCATATGCTTTTAGATCTAGCTCTTTCATCCTTTTTCTTGATTCAACCTTTCTTCCATTTACTTGCATATTTTTCCACATCTTCCCTTGTAGACCATCATCTCCTCAATTACCCACATATAGGTTATATATATAAAGCTTAAGTGTGTTTTTCAAGGATTATATTGTGTTTAAATCACAAAGAAAAGACTTATAGGCTCAAATTGGTTAACTAAGGATGATGTTTAGGTAAGAAATTTTATGGCTATGACTTCATTTAACAAGGATGACCTAAGATCATATCACAAATTTCAACCATTCGGGCTTCGTTCCTATAGTCCATGAGAAAATTCTAGTTTGTCTAAGTAAAACGGTCCTCTCATCAAGAATTAACCATGGAGGCACGATTGAGGCTCAACTCTCACAAGCTTTTGCTTGGATCACAAAGAAACATAATTGCCCTTCATACTTCTCAAAATTGAACAAATTATGTAATCCATGTCACAATTTTAATTAGTAAAAATCCTTAACATGCTTGTCATCACCTATTATAAACAATGCATCATAGCTCACATTCAAAAACATTTATCAACTTCCCAAAACATACCACCAAGCTTCCCTATACAAAAATAAAAATTCAAACATAACACATAGAAAAAACTCACCAAATTAAAAACATAACAAAAGCTCATAACATACATGACCAAAATCATCCATCACTAGAAATCAAAGTATATCACCTCATCATCCATAACAAATACGCTCAACAAACATCCCATCCTTAATTGAAAATGAAATCCTAGATTACGAAAGTAAACCTCCAACAAACATAACAGATGAAGTAGCATGCTAATCCAATACAATCCAAATCAATATCAATTCATGTCAAGCAATTAGAAGTGATAAGATGTAGAGTAAACTCCCTTAAACATTTGAGAATAGAAATGGTTGGCATGAGCTTCCGACTTGCATCCACAACGTTTTCTCGATTTGATCTTCGGGTTCAATTCATGCTTCCACTCTACTTCATTTTTGCTCAACAACTCATCAAAAATCATTAGCTCAACAATTGCAATAAAAATGAGGACTATCATGCACTTCAACACAACCAAACAAACCAAAATTATAACCAAACTCATGAGAAAAATTTAAAATTGACCCAATTTTACACAAAGTAGTAATCCTTCAACCAATTATTAATCATGATTTATAACACGCTCAAGTGGTGAGTCACACCACGCACTCTCCCCCCAAACTTAAATCAAAACAAGAGTTGAGAATTAAGTTTGCAAAATGTGGTGGGACTTAGCCTTGTAGGTTCCAATGATCTTCATGAAGTTACCTTAAGATAACATAAGTGCATTTCCAATATTCAAGTAAGTATGGCCACCACACACTCCCCCAAACCTAAATTAACACAAGTGTTAAATTTAAGTTTGAACAAAGTGGTATGACATACATCTCCATTCCTTATCAAGCACATCTCGTCTTCTTCATACATATCTTTCGTCATGAGCACAATCCACCTACATACCAAACTATAAGAAATACAATTAAAAACAAACATAAAATAAAACCTACTCTACTAAGCACTCAAAGAGTTTCAAGAAGAGAGAGTATCCACATACACTATCTCCTTTTGAGAATGAGATAGGTAATGTTTCACCCTATGACCATTCACTACAAACTCATTGTTGGGACCCTTTAGCTTCAACGTATTTCTACTCAATACTTCAAGCACCTCATATGGCCCCATCCATTTAGACTTAAGCTTTCCGGGGAACAACTTAAGCCTCAAATTGAATACAAGAACTTTGTACCCGGGAGCAAACGTCTTCTCCTTTACCTTGGCATCATGCCATCTCTTCATATTCTCCTTGTAGATGATTGAGTTATCAAATGCTCTTCCTCTAAACTCCTCTAACTCAACCAACTTCAACAACCTTGCTTGACCACTCTCCCCTTCATCCATGTTAAGGCGTTTAATAGCCCACAATGTACGGTGTTCCATCTCCACGGGAAGATGGCAAGCTTTACCATAGACCAATTGATAAGGTGACACACCAAGAATGGTTTTAAAAGCCATTCGATAAGCCCATAAGGCATTATCAAGCTTCTCCGACCAATCCTTCCTCCCCTTATTGATGGTCTTCTCCAAAACTAACTTTATTTGATGGTTAGAAATCTCCGCCAATCCATTTGCTTGAGGGTGGTAAGGTGTAGCCACTCGATGTTTTACTTCATATCTCTTCAACAATCCTTCCATCAACTTATTTACAAAATGAGATCCTCCGTCGCTCACTAGTGCCCGTGGAACTCCAAACCTAGCAAAAATATTCTTCTTCAAGAACCTTTGAACAATCAAGGCATCATTTGTCTTAGTCGGGATGCCTCCACCCACTTTGACACATAATCCACGGCTAGCAAGATGTACACATATCCTTTAGATGAGGGAAACAGTCCCATAAAATCAATGCCCCATACATCAAATATCTCCACATCAATTCTTAAAAACTCATGGGCATCTCATATCGCTTACCTATTTCCCCTATTCTTTGGCATCTATCACATTTAGCCATAAACTTCTTTGCATCTTTAAACAATGTAGGCCAATAGAAACTCGATTGTAAGACCTTAGCCCCCGTCTTTTGATGACCAAAGTGACCCCCACACAAAGACGAATGACATAGCTCAAGAATCCTCATGATTTCTTAATCGGCCACACCTCCTTATTACTCCATCACTGCAAATCTTAAACAAAAAGGGCTCATCCCACAAGTACTTCTTCACTTCAACATAAAACCTTTTTACCTTGTACTCATTAAGCAGTGTGGACTTGTTCCACAAACAAGAAAGTTAACATAATCAGCATACCAAGGCGGCACATTCACCATGAGAGTACACACTTGCTCAACTTCAACTTGTAAAATTTCTTCATCCCGAAATTCATCCCCAATCGGCTTCATATATTCATTCTCACCTCCATTTTCCAATCTAGATGAATGATTTGTGATCACATTTTCAACGCCCTTCTTATCCTTGATAATCACATCAAATTCCTGCAAAAGCAACATCCAACGGATTAAACGAGGTTTAGCATCTTTCTTACTCATTAGGTATTTTAGGGCCGCGTGATATGTGTAGACAATAGTTTGTGTTCCAACCAAGTATGGCCAATACTTCTTAAAAGCATACACGAAGGCTAAAAATTCCTTCTCCGTTGTGGCATAATTAACTTGGCACAAGTTCAATGTCTTTGAGGCGTAATAGATTGCTCTAAACTTTTTCTCCCTCGTTTGCCCCAACACCACTCCTACGGATTGATCAGTAGCATCACAATGCAATTCGAAATGTAGGCTCCCATCCGGGGTAACTGATGAGTGATATTTTTACTAGATTTTAGTGTCTTTTTAGGTCCGTTTTCATGTTATTTTATTCGTATTTATGTGTATCTTGGTGGTGTTATGTGTTTTTGTGTGAATGAACTTAATCATATGTAAAACAGGTGAAAATGGAGCAAAAATAGAGATGAAAGATGAAACGAGGAAGAAGAAACAGGATAGCAGTGACACGACTAGCCGTGTAGGGTGCACGAGCCGTGTTGCCGCACACAGCCCATGTCGCCAACACGGGCCTATAAGGATGACCCATGTAGCAGCATTAATTCATCCAACACGGCCACCTGTTGGCCGTGCGTCAGCACACGACTCATGTGTCGTCTTGAGTAAAGTTTGACCGAGAAACCCTGACACGACTCAACTCGTGCTGCAGCACACGAGTCGTGTCGGTGCCAATTCAGAAAACTTTTCATACATCTTCTAGAAGGTCTCCCAGGGGTATAAATACCAATTTATTCAATATTTTGATGAGATTGGATCCGACATTCAGCTGCCCACACACCTCACACACCAATTCCTTCATTTTACACCACATCCTTCATCATTTTCATCCATCTATTCATTCCATCATCATCTCACCATAAAACTTTCATCCAAGTGAAGAGAAGAAGCAAGGAAGAGAGGGAAATTGCAAGGAAAGGAAGGAGATAACCATTGGAACCAATCCAAGGGAGTTTTCATTCAATTTTTGTAGTAAACCTAATTGTTTATCATGACTTATAAGGTTTTTAATGTCTATGTTAATTATCTTATGATTATGGTTGGCTAATCTCCCTTGTGAGATTAGCAACATGAGAGTTGTTGGTTAATTTTGGGGATCTATGCATTTTAATTCGTGTGTTGATTAGATTTATGATTTTTTATCATTGATTGTTAATTGTTTGAATTGTATTGTTGAGTTGTGTGATTAATTGTTATAAGCATGTGAGTAGATTGAGAAATCATTTATATGTTTAGGATAGTTCATTAAATCAATTCATCATACACTTCATGTGCATTATAAGTCTTGAAGAGATCGAGATATCCTTTAGGATTTAGAACCCTTTGATAGGACATCCGATTGGTTTGATCGAGAGGTTGATTGATTGTGTGAGGGGTACCTAGTTTGAATTGTTTGAGTGAGAACTAATCCATTGAGCTATTTTGGAATTCTTATTTGGATTCACATTCTATTCATTTCGAGAGAAAGATTAGAAGAAACTAGTGTTGGCCCTTAATCATACATCCATTAAACACATGTAATTGATAAATAATTCCAAGAATTACCACTTCTTGATTGTTTTTGATCTCACTTTTATTCAATTTGGTAAACCACTTTTCATTCATTCGTCTTGTGTGTTGATCTTTGTTTACTTGTTTAGTTTATTAAATCCAATTCACTTATATTACAACCAAACTGTGATGATTCGTCTCTATAAAATTACAAGAAACATGAGATCGCTTAAGCGCTAGTGTCGACCTCCCTGTGGTTCGATAAATTCTTGAATTGGTCAACCCGACTACAAGTTATAGCTAATCAAATGACACCGTTGCCGGGGAGGCAACGGTTGCTAGTAGCTTGATGAAGGATATTTTTTAGTAATCTTAATAGAGACATTTTTACTTTCTTTATTTACTTGTATTTGCTTTTGAAAACATTGTTGTAACTTCTCTTATTTTGAAAGTGTATGCAAACAAGGTCATAAGGGAAGCATGTTGAACCCATTGATTTAGCGATTGAACACACTTTTCGAAGAAGGAGAAAGGAGAACAAAGCAAAAAAAAAGTGATCTAAAGGAGAACAATCAAGATGAACGTGTTGATGTTGAGTATGATGGAGACGGAGTGCAAAATGAGCAAGACAACGCACAAGCACCCCAAGTCAATGTCAATCCTCCTCAACAAGCTCATCAACAATTTGGAGGGTTTAATAATCAAGCTTTGCTTCAACAAATGGTACAACAAGCCATGCTTCAATAAGGTTTTCGACATGCTTATGCATCTCCACCACTACCTCCGGTGCATTGAGGACCTCAATTAGATCCAAGGGTGATCCGGGATTTCTTTATGCCAAGGGCAATGCCATAAATGATTGGGCCACCAATCAATGCCAACAACTTTAAAATTAAAGCGGGCTTGATTTCTATGGTGAGAGACCAACAATTTGGTGGAACCCCGAATGAGGATCCTAATGCTCATCTAGCTCAATTCATTGAGATTTCCAACACCGTGAAGATGAATGAGGTGAGCGAAGATTGTATCAAGATGAGGTTGTTTCCATTTTCATTGAGGGATCATGCTAGAATGTGGCTTTCCACTATTACACCGGGTACGTGTAACACTTGGGATGAGCTTGCGCAAATGTTCTTTAATAAGTATTTTCCACCTTCCAAGATGATTCAAATGAAGAGCTTGATTACTCAATTCAAGCAAATGCCTCAAGAGAGTTTCTATGAAGCGTGGGAAAGATTTAAGGATATGCTTCACAAGTGTCCACAACATGGTTTTCCAAAAAATCAACAAGTTAGATTTTTCTATCAAGGACTAGTTAATGGACAAAGAGTGCTTATTGATGCTTCAGCCAGTGGATCCGTACTTGGAGTGACTCTGGAAAGGGCTATAAGGATTTTTGATGAGATTACTACAAATGTCTACCAATGGCCATCCGAAAGAGTTAGTGGATGCTATGGATTTGAGAGCTTTGATCAAGGGCAACAGTTTAGTGTGAAGAGTGCTAGTTTGGAGCCAAGCATGCCAAGTGTTGAGATGATAGCGGCGGAGGTAATGAGGCAAATGAGCTTGAATCAAGGTGTGAATAATCAAGGATGTAATATGGTTGAAGGCCAAATTGATCAAAGTGTGCTTCCTCCGAATAGTGTTAGTGGGGAACAATGGACTATGACAATGCTACGTGTGGAGGATGTGTAATACATGCGAGGAAGGAATTACCAAGGTAACTATCAAAACAATTACCAAGATAATTTTAACCACAACTAAGGAAATTACCCACCAAGGTAAAGAGGTTTCAATAATCAAGGAAGTGGAAGTTCATATCCACAACAACAAAGGAGGCAATATAACTTCTCTTATTTAAACCTGAGGAACGCAATTACTTATCCTCCGGTATATCATCCGGAAGCTAAAGCGCCAAATAATGAAGGAAAGGCAACCACCAAAGAACTCACTGAAAAGTTGATTGCATCAAACAAAGCTCAAGATGAGACAAGAAGAAAGATTGATGAAGCTAATGATAGAAGATTCAAAGCCTTGGAGCATTCGGTTGGTCAAATTGCTAGTTCGTTGAGTGCAAATGAGAAAGAGAAATTTCCTTCTGCCACCATTGTAAATCCAAAAGAGCAATACAAGACAATCACTTTGAGGAGTGGAACAAACTATGAGAGACCTTCTATGCCTATGGAAGATGAGAAGGTTTAAGAGAAGGAGGTTGAGGAAAACTTGGTAGAAGAAGAGTTTGTGTAAGAAATTGAAGTTGAAACTAAAGAAAAGGATGAAACGGATGTGGTTGAGCTGAAAGTTATTGAAAAGAAATGGAAAAGAACTAAGGCATTGAAAAAGAAAGAGGAAAAAATTGAAGTGGAAAGGGTTAGTTGGAGAATTCCAAAAACACAAGTACCTATTCCATTTCCACATCGATTTTTAAAGAGGGGTTGGATGAGAAATTTGCAAAGTTTTTGGAAATTTTCAAGAAGATCCACATCAATATACCCTTTGCGGATGCCTTGAGACAAATGTCTCACTATGCTAAGTTTTTGAAAGACATCATGGTAAGAAAAAAGAGCTTAGTGGAGAATGAGACCGTCAACTTGATGGAGGAGTGTAGTGCCATAATTCAAAAGAAGTTACCTCCAAAGCTAAAGGTTCCGGGGAGTTTTGTCATACCATGCGAAATAGGGAAGACTGAAGTTCACAAAACTATTTGTGATCTTGGGGCTAGTATCAACTTGATGCCTATGTCTATCTTTAAGAAACTTGGTATAGGGGAAGTAAAGCCTACATCCGTTACATTGCAACTAGCGGATAGGTCTTTGACTTATCCTAAGGGAGTAGTTAAGGATGTGTTAGTTAAAGTTGGAAAGTTCATATTCCCGGTGGATTTCGTAGTACTTGACATGGATGAGGATGCAAATGTTTCAGTAATTTTGGGGCATCCATTCTTGGCCACGGGAAGGGCTTTAATTGATGTGCATAAAGGGGAATTGACTTTGAGGGTGAATGAAGAAGAAGTTGTGTTTTCTTTGAGAAATGCTATGAGACATCCGGATGAGAAAGAAGAATGTAGAAGGATTGAATTGATTGATGAGAATGTTCAAAAGAACTTGCTATTTTTCCTATCAAAGGATCCTCTTGAGACAAGCATAAGCCATTCTCTTACTTTATCCTTAAATTCTACTTCTTCTTTATATTGTTTAGAAGATGATGATATAAATGATTGCTTACATGATTTCAATGCTTGTAGGAAAATGCAAGAAGATGAAGCTAAGATGATGTACTATGGAAAAAGAGAATATCTTCCATTGGAAGTTGAAGGTGAAGAGTCCAAAGTGGAAAAGGGGAAAGAGGAATTGAAGCCTTTACCCGATCACCTTATGTATACGTATTTGGGGGACAACAAGACCTTTCCGGTAATTGTATCATCATCCCTTTCACCTCTAGAGCTTGATAAATTGTTGAGGGTACTTAGAGATCACAAAAGTGCTATAGGGTGGAGTCTTGATGATTTGAAAGGCATAAGTCCTACTATTTGTATGCATCATATAAGGTTGATTGATGAGAGTAAATCATGTATACAACCTCAAAGTCGTTTGAACTCCATTATGGAAGAGGTTGTTAGAAAAAAAGTTTTGAAATGGTTGGATGCTAATATTGTTTATGCTATAAGTGATAGTCCACAAGTAAATCCGTTGCATGTTGTGGAAAAGAAAGGGGGTCTAACCATTGTTAAAACAGAATGTGATGAAGAGCTTGCTACAAGGGTGAAAACAAGTTGGAGAGTGTGTTGTGATTATATGAAGCTTAATGAAAACACTCATAAAGATCATTTTCCTTTGCCTTTTATTGATCAAATGCTTGATAGGTTGGCGGGATACAAGTATTATTATTTTTTAGATGGTTACTCGGGATACAACCAAATCATGATAGCCCCAGAGGATCAAGAGAAAATAACTTTTACTTGTCCGTATGGCAGCCTTTTGTGTTGTGCAATGGCCTCGCCACCTTTCAACATTGCATGATGACCATTTTTTGGGGGGGGGATTGATTGAAAATATAATGGAGGTTTTTATGGATGACTTTTCATCTTTGGATCATCATTTGATAAATGCTTGGCTAATCTTTCTATGATTTTACAGCGATGTCAAGATACAAACATAGTCTTGAATTGGGAAAAATGCCATTTTATGGTTCAAGAGGGTATTGTACTTGGACATCATATATCGGAGAAAGGTTTGAGAGTTGATAGGGTGAAGGTTGTAGCCATTGAACATCTTCCCTCACCAAAATATGAAAAAGGGGTTAGATCGTTTCTTGGTCACACCAGGTTCTATCGACTTTTTATAAAAAAATTTCTAACATAGCCAAACCATTGTGTAAATTGCTTGAAAAAGATGCTCCGTTTGAATTAGTGATGAATGTCTTGATGCTTTTAGGGTAATTAAGGAGGCTTTAATTTCTTCACCAATACTCGTATCACCCGATTGGAGCAAGCTTTTTGAGCTCCATTGTGATGCAATCGACAATGCTTTGGGAGTAGTGCTAGGACAAGTGAGAGAGAAGAAGTTTCGAGCTATCTACTACTCATCCAAGATGTTCAATGCAAATCAAAAGAATTACACCACAACAGAAAAAGAATTCTTATTCGAGATTTATGCATTTGAAAAATTTTCGTCCATACCTAGTTGGCACGAAAACCATTGTTTATACGGATCATGCCGTCATTAGGTATTTGATGAGTAAGAAATATGCTAAACCAAGATTAATTCGTTGGGTTCTTTTTTTGCAGGAGTTCGATGTGGAGATACGTGACAAGAAAGGAGTCAAAAATGTCATAGCCGACCACTTGTCACGTTTGGAAAATATGGATGAAGAAAGAACCATGGAGTTCATTAAGGATGTGTTTCCAGATGAAGAGATACTTCAAATTGATTTTCAAAGGATGTACACTTTATGTGAGACCTGGAGGTCGTGGTATGTGAATTACGTGAATTATTTATCTTGTGGCCTCAAGTCGGATCATCTCACCGATTATCAAAAGAAGAAGTTTCATCATGATGTTAAGGAGTACTTATGGGATGATCTTCTTTTGGTCAAGAATTGTCCGGATGGAATCATAAGGAGGTATCCCGGAGGAGGAAAAGTTAAGTGTCATAGAGATGTGCCATAGTTCACCATGTGGAGGACACTTTGGGTTTCAAAAGATGGGAGCCAAGATCTTACAATCGGGATTGTTTTGGCCAACTTTGTTCAAGGATTGCAAGGAGTACATTAAGGGATGTGATCAGTGCCAAAGGATTGGAAGCATAGGGCAACGTGATGAAATGCCCATGAGGAACATTTTTGAGGTTGAGGTGTTTGATGTATGGGGGATGGACTTCATGGGCCCATTTCCACCTTCCAATGGTTACCTTTACATATTGCTTGCGGTTGATTATGTTTCTAAATGGGTGGAAGTAATCTTGACAAGGACAAATGATTCTCTAGTGGTCAAGGCTTTCTTAAAGAAGAACATATTTTCTAGATTTGGGGTGCCAAAGGCCATGATTAGTGATGGGGGATCTCACTTCATCAACAAGCTTATTGAGAAGCTCTTGAATGGCTATGGAGTGAAGCATATGATTTCTACACCATACCATCCTAAAACGAATGGCTTAGCAGGGGTGTCAAATAGGCAAGTGAAGCTTGTATTTGAGAAGATGGTCAATGGAAATTAAAAGGATTGAGCTTCTAAGCTTGACGATGCTCTTTGGGCTTATTGAACGACTTACAAGACCGCCTTAGGTTTTTCTCCATACAAACTTGCTAATGGGAAAGCATGCCATTTACCCGTGGAGTTGGAGCATAAGGCACTATGGGCCCTTTGGAAGTTAAACTTTAATGAGAAATAATCCGGAAAGAAAAGGTGTCTCCAATTGGTTGAATTGGAAGAGTTTAGAGAAGAAGCTTATTCAAGCACAAGGATTTTGAAAGAGAAGCTCAAAAGATGGCATGATGAAAGGATCAAAACAAGGGAGTTTATTCTGGGGGGATAAAGTTCTATTCTTCAATTCAATAATTAAGTTATTCCCCGGAAAACTTCGTTCCAAATGGACCGGTCCGTACTTGGTGATTGAAGTGAGAGATGATGGCTCGATAAAGCTTGAAGGATCAGATGGAAATGCTTTTTTGGTTAATGGTCATAGGGTGAAACATTACCATTCTCCCCCTCAAAGGAAGTTGGTATATGTTGACACCTTCTCCTCTTGAAAGCTCATATCCTTTTAGTAGTTTAGGTTTGTAAATATTTCTTTTTTTGTTTTGCATTTTTTTGGCCTTGTAGGTGGATGGTGCTCATGCGAAGAAGAGGTATTGAAGAGACAAGGAGTGCTTCATGGATGTGTAATGTTATATCTTACCACTTTTTGCAAACTTACCTTGAAACTCTTATTTCAATTTACGTTTGGGGGGATATGGTGTGGTATATATGTTATACTTTATGTTTGCATACATTCTTGTATTTTTGGGCAAATTTGAAAATTTCTCTCATGAGTTCGGTGTGATTTTGGTCCGTTGTGGTGGTGTTAAAGTAGATGATAATCCGTGTTTTGATAAATAATGTTGAGCTAATGATGTTTATGAGTTGTGAGAATGAATCGAGAGTATTGGAAGAATTAAAATAGGGAAAGATAAGACTTGAAGTTAAAAATTGGAGAAAACAAAACTGCAAGTACATGACCCGTGTCGCAACACAGCCCTATAGCATATGGCCGTGTGGTGACATCAATTTGTCCAACACGACCACCCTTTGGCCGTGTAGCGTCGCACGAGTCATGTTCTGTGTCGAGACTCAAGCCGTGTCACCAACACGGGCCTGTAAGAGACAGCCGTGTGAAGACATCAATTCACGCAACACGTCTACCTTTTGATCGTGCTACGTCACACGATTCGTGTCATGTCTGGAGTCAGAGTTTAAAAGCCGATTGTTGGAACACGGTTGTTCATTCCCTTCATGTCTAAACACTCCCCGTCATGCGGTTTTGTCTCCAAACTCCACAATTTATCAACAAAACATCAAAATAGTGGTAAGATTGTGTAATTAAAGTGTGAATCTCAAGGCTTAAACATCAATTTCTTTCCATTTGATTCAAGAACATTCAAGGTATGATCACTTGTGCCCTAGTTTTCATTTGAAGGAGTCAAATTCGAAATTCATGCTTGGGCTTTGAATGATGGTATGTTTGAAGCATATTTAGGATTGTGAAACATGAATTTGCAAGTTTAATTGTTGGATTGATTGAAATTGTGCAAGAATTAGGGTTCATGAGGAAATTAAATTTGGGGATTTTTTATGGTAATTGAATTAGGTGCATGTGATGTTACAAATCGATTAATAATGCTTCTATGATGATTGTATGGTTGTGAAATAGCTTAGGTGTTGAGGATTTGAGCATGAGGAAATTGTAAATTCTTGTTGAAATCATTTTGAAATATGTTGAATGTTAAGTGTTTGATGAAATTCCTAAGTGAGTTTTAGAGTTAAACTGAAGGATTTACATGAATAATGAGCATTATTAATACATTATTGGATAAATTGTGCACATGTGAAGAATGTATGATGAAATTCATGAAAGAATAGAAGGATTGAGATGTTAAATTTGCTTGATTGATAGCAAAAGTTGAATAAATTGTTGTGAAGTTGCTTGAATTAAAAATTGAAAATCCCTGAGGAATGTTATTTGTTGTGCTTAAATGCATGCTAGAATTAACACTTAGTTTAATAACAAGTGATGATTCTAAGCAATATGAGATATTTTGCCTCGAGTGAAGTTGAATGTAATCTAAAATATGTTGAATAGTGCAGCTGATTGAAAGAAGAGTGAGGAAACGCAATGAGGACTTTATTATTGTTGAGATAGATATGGAACTATCCAACCTTGACGCAAAGTTGATGATGAAGGAAATACACCCTGTGAATTTCGGAGTTGAGTTTACAGAATGGGAGAAGTATGCATTAAGATGGGAATATATAATACCCAAAATTAGGGCAACTCGGTTCCAGGATCAAGCTACTATGAATGGTCTTGGGATAGAGGGTGATCTGAGGATTTTGTTCCGTCGGTTGGATATGGAAGAATTCTTCGACAAGAGACCTCCCACTTACGTCCATCTTACAGCCGAATTTATGAGCACCCTAGAGGTTCAGAAGGATAGGAGTAAGTTTCCTATCTCGATCACATTTCAGCTGAACAATGAGTTGAGAGAGAAGATTCTTGTGAATGAGATAAATAGGTTCTTTGGGTGTCCGATTATGAGAGGTCATCAGAGCTTTCTACCAGGAGGAGGTTTCAATCAACAAAACTGATGGAGAAAGTTGGTTGACGATGGGACAGAACCTAGTGAATACATTCCAAGCTCTTCAAAGGGGACAACTATAAGAAACCCGGTCATGAGGTATCTTGAAAAGATTGTATCGAATACTATTCTGGGGAGATTCGAGAGCAGAGCTGTTGACGAGAAACAGTTGTACATCATTTACAGTTTATATCAGGAGTTTAGAGTGAACATTGCAGCTCACTTCATTCAGCATGTTGAGAGGGTGGCAAAAAGAGAAAATACTTGAGGGATTATGATTGGAGGAATGGTGACCATGATTGCTCAAGGTTTAGGCATCGACCTTAGAGGTATGCCACACATGATGGTTAGTAAGGGACTCACGTACACACAGCTTATAAGGATGGAGTGCTTAACGTTCGTAGGAAACTTATATTGCTTGAGGCAGGATAAGAGAGCTTCATTTTCTTTACCTACTCCTGAGCTCACTACAGTGCGCGGATAAAGAAGGCAGCAAAATCTAGCAATGGCGAGTCAAAACTACTCTGCAGTTGTGAGAGCCTTCTACAGACAGAATAGAGAAGGAGTAGAAGCAGTGCTCCAGCAGATGAAAGTAGAAGAGAATCCGGAGCTAAAAGATCTGAGAGCTGATCCAATGAACATGGAGATAGGAGATGAAGAGGAGCAACCTCATCGTGTGGAATTTGAAGAGCAAGCACCACAGCCTCCAGTATTTGAGCGAGAAGAAGATGAATTCCAAGAGGAGGAGTTTCAGCAACATCAACAGTTTATGGGACTCGAAGTGGCAAATGCAAGGTAGAACTTTTTAGAAGATGAAGTCAGGGAGATTAGGCAGATTCAACAGTCACACGGGGATCATATGAGAGAGTTTCGAGAGGAGCAGCAGAGACAGGGTGTGATGATGAGGGAGATCCATGAGGGGCAGCATAGGTTGGATTATAATGATGAGCAGGCTCGTGCCCACTCAATTAACATGGAGGAGATGCTCACTATGATGTTCAAATTCCAGTTCCTTCCCAGGTTCACCTTGTACCTACAACCCTTGGGTAGCTTACTAGAGGACACCACCTCCTCTACCGGAGAATTGAAGGGAGTACTTTTAGTGCTCGACACTTCTTTAGCTCATTTCTAGTTAATTTTGATTGTGATGGATTTGATACTTCATTTGTTTTGTTTTGGGATGTTTTAATTTCGTAATTTAGGATTTCTTTTCAATTAAGGATGAGATGAGATGTGACTTTTATTGATCATGGATGGGTGGATTTTGTGTTTCATTTCTTTATCCAGTGATTTTTGTTCTTAAATATTTTGTAATTTTGTTTTATTTCTTGTTTGTTGTGTCTTTTATTTTATGTTGTGTGTGTTTTCTTATTCTTGTTTAGGAGTTGTTTTAGTGGTCCATTTTTGGAAGGTTGTGAGTCGTTTTGAATGTGAGTGATGACACATTGTGTTGATAAGTGATGACAAGTTATGATTAACTACACTTTCGAATTGTGACGTATTTTATTTAACTTGTTCAATTTTGAGATGAATGTGGTGTAATAAGTTCTTTAAGGTCTGAGCATAAACTTGTGATAATTTGAGCCTCCACCGTGCATACATGGTATATCTTTTCATGAGTGGATCGATTGTGCTTTGATAAACTAAATACATGCTCAAGGACTGTAGGAATGAATTCGATTAGTAGAAATTGATGATATGATTTAAGGCCATCCTTGTGATGAAAAGTCATTGCAAAAAATTTCCATACCATGAACATCATCCCTAGTCAACCACTTTCAGCCTATAAGTCTATTTCTTGTGAATTTAGCACATTACAAGCCTTGATTGCCCACATGAGCGCTATATATATACCATTTTGTGTTAGTAATTGAGGAGATGATAGCTAGAAAGGAAAAATAAAGAGAAGAAAAGAAAAGGGTAACAAGTGAAAAAAAAGGATGAAAACAGTATGAACAAAAGATGCATATGCAACCTTTAAAATAAGAATAAGAGCGAATCAACAAAGATGCTCAAGAAACTAAAAATCAAAAGAAGGGAGCATAAAATCAAAAATAGTTGAAAATAAAAAAAAGTGAAGTGATGATTAGTGCTTGAATGATGCAAAAGATAAGAAGGGAAGAAAGAAAGTGGAGGAATGGAAGAAAGTAGCTACCTCTTTGATTACTTACACGTGTTAGTCACTTCTATCTAAATATTTCCTACCCTACCAAAGAGTCTATCATTACATCCTTAATGAAAGACCTTTTTGATCATTGATTGAAACTTTGGTGGTTTGTGAATGTAGTCCACAAGCAAGTCTATAGTGAGTCGAACCAATCGATTGATGAGAGTTGATTTACCCTACTTAAAAGAGTGTTGAGGGAAATTGATAATCTGTATGAGACTTGGACTAAAAGGGACTATATTAAACCTTATTCTCTTTTGATTGAACTTGTTAATTTCTTATGTCATGAATCTAATGTTGTAGGATAACTTAGCATGAGTTATAGTTTTTGTTGCTGTTGATGTGTTATTACTTATGTTCATTTAGTCTTTTCCTAGATAAAATCTCTCTCCCCTTGTTTTATCATTTTCGTTGTTCGGGGACATACAACACTTTAAGTTTGGGGATGTGATGAGTGATATTTTTACCTAGATTTTAGTGTCTTTTTAAGTCCATTTTCGTGTTACTTTATCCGTATTTATGTGTATCGTAGTGGTGTTATGTGTTTTTATGAAATTGTGTGAGAATGAACTTAATGATATGTAAAACATGTGAAAATGGAGCAAAAACAGAAAAGGAAGATGAAATGAGGAAGAAGAAACAGGGCAACAGCAACACGACTGGCCATGTAGGGTGCACGAGCCGTGTAGCAGCATCAATTCATCTAACACGGCCACCCATTGGCCGTGCGTTAGCACATGGCTCGTGTGCCTTCTTGAGTAAAGTTTGACAGAGAAACCCTGACACGACTCGACTCGTGCTGCAGCACACGAGTTGTGTTAGTGCCAGAGCAGAAAACTTTTCATACATCTTCTAGAAGGTCTCCAAGGGGTATAAATACCAATTCATTCAACATTTTGATGAGATTGGATCCGAAATTCAGCTGCCCACACACCTCACACACCATTTCCTTCATTTTACACCACATCCTTCATCACTTTCATCCATCTATTCATTCCATCATCATCTCACCATAACACTTTCATCCAAGTGAAAAGAAGAAGCAAGGAAGAGAGGGAAATTGCAAAGAAAGGAAGGAGATAACCATTGGAACCAATCCAAGAGAGTTTTCATTCAATTATTGTAGTAAACATAATTGTTTATCATGAATTGTAAGGTTTTTAATGTCTATGTTAATTAACTTATGATTATGGTAGGCTAATCTCCCTTGTGAGATTAGAAACATGAGAGTTGTTGGTTAATTTTGGGGATCTGTGTATTTTAATTCATGTCTTGATTGGATTTAGGATTTTCTATCATTGATTGTTTATTATTTGAATTGTATTGTTGAGTTGTGTGATTAATTGTCATAAGCATGTGAGTAGATTGAGAAATTATTTATATGTTTAGGATAATTCATTGAATCAATTCATCATACACTTCATGTGCATTATAAGTCTTGAAGAGATAGAGATATCATTTAGGATTTAGAACCCTTTGATAAGACATCCGATTAGTTTGATCGAGAGGTTGATTGATTGTATGAGGGGACTCTCATTTAAGCTTAGTACCTAGTTGGAATTGTTTGAGTGAGAACCAATCCATTGAGATATTTCAGAATTCTTATTTGGATTCACATTCTATTTATTTCGAGAGAAAGATTAGAAGAAACTAGTGTTGGCCCTTAATCATACATCCATGAAACACATGCAATTGATACATAATTCCTAGAACTACCACTTCTTGATTGTTGATGATCTCACTTTTATTCAATTTGGAAAATCACTTTCCATTCATTCGTCTTGTTTGTTGATCTTTTATTAAATCCAATTTACTTGTTTTACAACCAAACTGTGATGATTCGTCTCTATAAAATTACAAGAAACGTGAGATCGCTTAGGCGCTAGTACCGACCTCCCTGTGATTCGATAAATTTTTGAATTGGTCAACCCGCAACAAGTTATAGCTAATCAGTAACGAGTATTGGAGAAGAAGTGAGAGCATCCTTGAGCACCTGAAATGAAACACGACATTCATCATTGAAGTTAAACGGACAATCTTGTTCAAGTAGTTTACAAAGAGGTTTAGTAATTTTGGAAAAATCTTTAATGAAGCGTCTATAAAAGCCCGCATGATCTAAGAACGATCTCACCCTCTTCTCACTAGTAGGAGGGGGAAGACGTTCTATGGCTATCACTTTAGCTCTATCCACTTTTAAACCATGCTTAGAAATATGATGCCCCAAGACTATCCCATCGGTCACCATAAAGTGGCATTTTTCCTAATTTAGCACAAGATTCGACTTTTCACAGCTCTGCAACAGAAGAATGAGATTAGTCAAGCAAATATCATAAGAGGAACCATACACTGAAAAATTGTCCATAAACACCCCCATAATATTTTCAATTAAACCATCTAAGATAGACGTCATACAACGCTGAAAAGTGGCAGGAGCATTACATAGACCAAAAGGCATCATTCTAAATGCAAATGTACCATAAGGACATGTGAAAGTTGTCTTCTCTTGGTCTTCCGGGGCAATCAATATTTGATTGTACCTAGAATAACCATCAAGAAAACAATAGTACTCATGCCCCGCAAGTCGATCTAACATTTGGTCTATGAATGGCAATAAAAAATGATCTTTACGAGTATTTTCATTCAACTTACTATAATCAACACATGCTCTCCAACCCGTGATAGTTCTAGTGGCAATTGTTTCATTTGTATCGGATCGCAGAATTGTCATACCACCCTTTTTTGCCACTACATGTAAAGGACTTACATATTGACTATCACTAATTGGAAAGATTATTCCAATATCAAGCTATTTAACACCTCTTTTCTCACCACTTCTTGCATTATAGGATTTAATCTACGTTGGTTTTGCACACAAAACTTATCATCATCAATCAAATGAATCTTATGCATACACATAGATGGACTAATACCTTTCAATTCTTTTATACTCCAACCAATAGAAGATTTATGCTCCCACAAAACTCTTAGCAACTTTTCCAATTCTAAATCATTAAGGGAAGAAGATACAATTACCGGATACGTCTCATTCTCTACCAAGTAAGCATACTTCAAATGCTCCGGTAATGGTTTCAACTCTACCTTCTACTTCTCTTGCACTTCTTCTTTTGGTTCTTCATCAAGTTTCTCCACTTTTGCTTCATGTACTTCCTCACTTGTGAGTTCCCTACAATCATTTAGACCATGCAATTCATCAATCATTTCATCATTGTCTAAACAAAAAGAAGAGTTAGATTTTATAGATTCAATATAGTAAGAGTGGCTTATGATAATCTCCAACGGATCCTTGGAGTGAAGATGATACATAAGCTCTTCAACAATGTTGTCCACAACCTCCAATCTTCTACATTCCTCCTTGTTCCTAGGATACCTCATAGTCTCTCTTAATGAAAATATTACTTCTTCCTCATTCACCCTTAAAGTTAACTCCCCTTTCTCCACATCTATCAATGCTTTCCCCGTGGCAAGAAACGGACGCCCAAGTATCAACAGGACATTAAAATCTTCATCCATATCAAGTACCACAAAATCAATGGGAAATACAAACTTGTCAACTTTGATCAAAACATCTTCCACATTCCCTTTGGATGTGTCAACGATCTGTCGGCTAATTGAAGTGTGACCGACATAAATTTAACCTCACCAATACCCAACTTCTTGAAAATTGACAAGGGCATCAAGTTAATGCTAGCCCCCAAATCACATAAAGCTTTGTAGTTCTCATGCTCTCCCATCTCACATGGAATAGTGAAACTCCCCGTATCTTTCAATTTAGGAGGAAGTTTCTTTTGCAAGATCGCACTACATTCCTCCGTTAAATTCACCATTTCAAACTCTCCCAAGCTTCTTTTCTTTGACAAAATATCCTTCAAAAACTTGGAGTAGTTGTGCATTTGAAGCAAAGCATCTGCAAAAGGAATATTCACATGTATCTTCTTCAACATCTCAACAAACTTGGCAAATTTCTCTTCTAATCCCTTTTTCAAGCATCTTTATGGAAACGGAATTGTAACGGACAACTTAGGAATTCCCCATTCATCCTTTTCAAACTTCTCTTCTCTCTCTTTACGTTTTGCTTCTCTATATCTTTCCCATTTCTTTGGAGATTTCACCTTTTCTTCTTCAAGTATAGGGGTACTTTCATCTTTTTCAACAGTCTCAACTTCTCTCTCTTTCCCTTCTTCATCCAATCTTTTCATAGGCTCAAGTTCACACTCTACTTCCTCTACTTCCGTCGGCATAGAAGGCCCTTCGTATCTTGTTCTACTACAAAGTTCAATCGCCATGCATTGCTCCTTCGAGTTAGTAATGGTCGTAGATGGAAACTTCCCTTGATGATGAACATCCCCCCTTTCACTTGCCATTTGACTCATTTGAGTTTCCAAAGTTTTGAATCTATTATCACTCAACTCTTTCTCTTATTTCATAAAGTCAAATCTTTTATCATTCACCTTTTTCTCTTGTTTTATAAAATCAAACAACTTGGCCATTTGATCCTCCATTGTAGGCTTTCCTTCACCATTTTGAGCTTTTTTCCCTGGATTAATTCCCGGTGGAAGAGTAAGGGCATTCCTTTGTTTTCCATATGACATTTTCATACCTACGAGGTTGATTGAAATTTCCTTGAAAGTTACCTTGCCCCATCGTCCTTGCCTTTGTGGATATCCCCCTCCATGATTACCAAAATTACCACCATAATTTCCTTGGAAATTTCTTCCTTGCATGAAGGCGACTTCCTCAAGTGACATCTACAGTGGACACCAAGTATCTTGAATTCCAAAATTAGAGGACATACCTTGTTAAGGCATAGATGTAGGCATTTGACAACTTTGAGAAGATTGACCCATATTCGGCATAGACATGCCTTGTTGAGGATTAGGAAACACTTGTTGATTCATCAAAGATAACGACACACCTTGTTGAGGAATCGCAAGCACTTGTTGGTTCACCATAGACTTGGACAAAGAATCCGAAGACACTTGCAAATTAGCATTCATCCTCTTGAGTATCTCCGTGATTGCCTTATAGGTTACATCCTCCTTAGGTACCTCCACTTTTTTACTTGTTGCAAGTATACTTCCTCCATCTTAGTTATTCTCTCCCTTTCATACATGCCCGCAACTCTATCCATAGGCCATTGATCCGTATTCAAAGCAATATTTTCACATATAGCAATAGCACTTTTCGGAGTTTGCCCCAATATAGATCCTCCCGTCGAAGCATCAACAAGCATCCTTTCACTTCCATTCAATCCGACATAGAAAAATCCTGCTTGTTGATCTTCGGGAAATCCATATTGTGGACACTTTTTAAACATTTCTTTGAACCGGTCCCAAGCCTCACTAAAAGTTTTAAGAGGCATTTGCTTAAATTGTAATATTTGACCTTTGAGATGCAACATCTTTGATGGTGGGAAATACGTGCTTAGAAACCTTAGAGCCAACTCTCTCCATGTATTATAATATCCCAGAGGTATAGTATGAAACCAAGTCTTGGCTCTATCCCTTAATGAAAAGGAAAAGAGTTTCGTCTTGACAATACTGTCACTCACTCCGTTGATCTTTATAGTATTAGCTAACTCTGTGAACTGAGATAGGTGAGCATTTGGATCTTCCATCACTCCACCTCCAAATTGATTTGTTTGCACCATATTGATCAATCTCATCTTCATCTCAAAATTATTAATATTTAGCGGTGGCCCCATAGCGTGATTCCCAAACTGAGGTTGGAAATGATCTCGAATATTCATCCCCACTCCATTATACCCATGGCCCCGAGGTTGAATTTGCACCACCAGAGGAGCTTGTTGGTTATCTCTAGTGTCTTGTTGTGCCATCAAGTTTTGAATAATTGCTTTCAATTGTTGATTTTGCAAGTGCATTTGTTGCGCATAAGCTTGTGGCACAAACTCCGGATTAACATTTCCTCCCCGAACATTAATACCCCCTTGAAAATTCCTCATATTACCTTCTTCATCAACCATATTTGCATTATCCCTTACGTTTTCCATAACTTCCTCCGTAGGTTCTAACACTTCTCTTCTTTGTCTTCTTAAGGTAGCTTATAATTCCAAGTTCAAAGGTTCAATAGATTGAGACCTTGAACGAGTTTGCATGTAAACAAGTAGACAAATAAAAGAAATACTCTTATCAAAACTAATAAATTCAAACTCGTTACAACCAAAAGTTTAACATTTTCCCGGCAAGCGGTGCCATGTTCTTAGTCGCATTTCTAGTAAAATGTTTTAGAGTAAAAGACACTATCGTTGTTTTAAACGTGTGACCAAGTAACAAAATTTTAAGTATGTCGTCCCAAGAGAAAGTAAACTCATGGTTATATCCGGATTTGTCATTGAGATATGCTTTGTAAGAGTGACAATATTGAAGGTTTGATATTTAGACTACTTATTATTCTAATCAATAAACTAAAAATTCAACTAACAACTAAATGTATCAAATATCGAACAAGTGATAAGATGAATGGAATGTAGATAGAATTCACTTAAGAAGAGAGCAAGGCTAATCATACACATGGTCAAGAAACTAGCTAGATATGCATAACTCTTGATATTGAACTTCATTAATTTGTGGACTAAAAGCAATCACAATTTTACCCCTAATCCCTATGGCTAAGGTAATTAGGTTATCGACTCTTTTACAAGTCTAAATCTCTTAGGATTGATCTTAATCTCAATTACCAAAAGGTACTATGATCATAACTTTGGTTCTTTTCACTAAATTTCTCAAGTGTCCCCCCCTATGGATGTTCTAAGCATAGGAATGGTATGGCTTATCTCCCCTCACACTAACATGCATGCTCATCTTAATATATGATTCAATTAAACATCTAATCATAATATTGGAATGACCATCCTAACACTATGAATAGAGAATTTAATCACACAAGTATTGAAATGAAACATGATTCATTAATCATAAAAGGAAGTCTAAAATTAACTTAATTCAACATCTCAAATCCTACATATCTAGTATTCTTCTCAACCAATCATATGATTAGCTCTACTATAGGACTAGCCACTACACATTGTGTTTAGATCAATACATTCAAAGGCTTGCTCCGTTTGAGCCAAAATAAGAAGAAAATCAACAATTGAAAAGTATATTGATTTCCCTTGTGTGAAGGAAACCTTCCTTCTCTTCAAAATGCTAACTTCTTCAATCATTGATGCTTTCCTCTTCTCAAGTGGTGGAAAGATGGATTGATGGATGGATTGAAGGGTGTAATTGGAGGGTGTAAGAGATGAATCGGATGGAGTGTGTGAAATGATGGTGAGAAAGTGTGTGTGTTGATCTCTAAAAATAACTGTCAAATAAGGATCCCTCCATAATTTTTGCACCAATTGTGCATTTATACCCCTTGGGGACCTTCTAGAAGCTTCTGGAATTTTCTGACTTTTTCCTGCTTTTTACCCTGCTCGACTCGATTTGCCAACTCGAGCTACTGCCTGTCAAGTCAAGTTGCGTGGCTCTACAGACTGGACGATTTTTTAGACCTAGCTCGACTCGAGTTGCTAGTCGAGTTGAGTCTTGCAACTCGAGTTGAGCTACTGGAAGATTTTGTATTTTTCTCTACCCAGCTCGACTTGCTACTGGACTTACCCTGACCCAACTTGACTAGAGTTGGGTAACTCGAGCTCTCGCCTGTCAACTCATGTCAGAAACTAAAATTTCTTTGGCACCTAACTCGACTCAAGTTGCAAGTCGAGTTGAGCTACTGGATAATTTTTGTCTTTGCTCGACCCTCAACTCGACTCGAGTTGCAAGTCCAGTAAGACCTTGCAACTCGAGTTGGGTGTTTTTCAGCCTGTTTTAGCTCCCGACTCTATTTTGCTCCGTTTTTGACATGTTTCACATACATTTAAGCTCATTTCCATACATTTCTCAAACTGTACACATCTCTCCTAACTAACACAAAACCCCACCAAAAGTTACACACATACGGATAAAGACATACAAAAATTAACAAATAAAGATATTAAAACTTAGGTGAAAATGACGACGATCAGAAATAAAATATTAGTTATTAAAAAAATAATAATATTAAACATAAATAAATCCAATCATAACCATCAAAGGATTTAGGATTTAGAATTTAGGGTTTTAGGGATTAGGGTTTTATAGTTTATGGGATAATGTTTTCAGAGGACGACATCTATTTCTAAAACAAATCTCAGTCACCTATTAAAATAATTAAATAATTGTAATTATGTTTTTTTCAAACTATCTATTTTTCAATCAAATCTCAGTCACCCATTAAAATATAGCAAAAACTTTTGTGCACCCGGGCACATGGGCACACTCCGTGCGCCTTTAGAATTTTGTGTTAAATTGTATATATCCTTTAGTATAAAGATGTGTACCCTTTATTTTATGAAGAAAAATAAAAAATATTAATGAAAAGTGTATACCCTTTAGAACAAAATAGTGTACATTTATTAATTAAAGTGTATACCATTTAGAACAAAATAATGTATCCTTACCCATAATACTAAATTCTAAAGGCGCACGGTGTGCGCCCGGGCACACGCAATCCCCACTCTTAAAATAATTAAATAATTGTAATTATGATTTTTTTAAAATCAGGAAATAATTTAGTACAAATCCTGACCATCTATTTCTCAAACAAATCTCAGCCACCCATTAATATACTTAAATAATTATAGTTATGACGCTTTCAAATCAGTAAATAAAATATTATTTATTAAAACTTAAATAATGTTAAATATATTATTTGAATATATTCTAAAATTTCAATCAAATATCAGCCACCCATTAAAATAATTAAATCATTATAATTATGATTTTTTCAAATCAGGAAATAAGATAATATTTATTAAAAATTAAATAATATAAAATATATTATTTGAATATATTAAATTTTCAAACAAATCTGAGCAACCTATTGAAATAATTAAATGATTGTTTACAAGAAACTTTAGATGCATCTTTTAAATTATTTGCAATGGAAGTTTGGTTAATTTAATTAACAGTAAAACATTTCATTAATTGATTGAGGTTTATAAATTAGTAATATAGAATCTGATCTTATAATTTTTAAAAAAGAAAATTTCATTGTTGCATTTTAAATTGCTAAAATTCTGCATTTTAACCTCATTGCAAAAGATATTAATAAACTTATACGAATTGATCAACCTAACAGACTCTCAAGAGTTTATAAGTGTTTTTTCCCATAACAACATTATAATATAATATTAAAACATTAGGTTAGATAAAATTCAAATAAATATTATTCGGTTCAAACATCATAAAATGAAGTGAAGTTGTTGCTCTAAAATTAACACATCTCGTGCAATGCACGGGTTCAATTACTAATAAATAATATGACAACTAATATCATATCAAGAAGTACTGGAGGGACAAGAGGATAGCGGCTCTCGGTCACACCCTTTCAGTGGTGAACAATATGTCATTACAACATAATTGCATTTTGGTTAGTATTAATACATTTCTTAGTATGTTTGTTTCATATTTAGGGAGAGATACATATAGGCAAGGTTTAAAATATCCCTAAATATTCTCGATATTTCCATGATATATTCGTTTATGGAGAGTACCAATATCAACATTGATGAATAAGATATTTTTTCTCTTATTGAGAAAATATCAAGAAATATCGATATCAAATTGATATCGATTTGTCACAATTTAAATTTTCTCTATAAATCATATAATAAAGCATTTTACTATCCTCAGTTTAGAAACATCAGTACATTAATAAATCATCATTCGAGATGACGCTTTTTAATGTATTTAGTGATAATATTTTTAATAAAAAATAATAAATAATTAAAAAAATAGTCTCACCACGATCAAACGGTGTAATACAAGACTACAAATTGACTTTATAAGATGATGACACAATGTTTCATAACAAAATAATTTTTAGGAATCTACCTCAAATACATTTAAGAAGGAATTAATGTACTATATCAAAAAGTAAATATATAAAAAAAATATCGATAAATAATCAATCAAACTATTAATTTACAAAAAGTTACCCTCCACCTTCATTTAACTAAGGCTTACTAAGCGCGGAAATATTTAAAAAGGGAGGGTAAACTAAACTATACAATAACCCTATCAATTCCAAACGCAAATGCAAGACGGATTGCTGAAGGATGTGTTGGTACAGTGAGATAGGTTGGCAAAAATGTGGATCGTTACAACTCTAGGAAGGTATTGAAGCTAAATTACGTCAAACTGCGCCTTACTTGATCGTTACAGTGAGATGGGTTGGCAAAACTGTCGCCAACCCATGGCAAGTTTTTTCTATCCCTTTAATTCATTTGAAATTCACTTGATTTTTTTGTTAATTTTCCTATTTTTTTAATATCTTTTTTCTTGTCTAATTATTGGTATTGCGCCTCGTATTCTCCATTAAAATACCATTCGAGATAGGTATGGCAGTGCTAATGTGAAGGGTTTATGTTGGAATGTAGTAAGCTCCCAAACTTTCTTGAAGAGATGGGGAAGTCATTTTGAATATTAGGTCTGTTTTTCTTCTTGAAATTACAATAGAGAATTTAATTGTACTCATTTCCAACAATCCCTCCAACACTTATGGTTCGTGAACATTAATTGTACTTTGCATAAACGCTACTAAAATTATGGTATAATTTTGCTCATTCTATTAGTTTATTGTATAAATATACATACTTGGTTAATGATTTTGCTTTACTGTGACATTATTTGAACTACTGTGTTGCATTATTTATCTGCTGCATATTATATCAACTGACAAATGCCTTGAGACTTAAGATCTTTTTGTGTCTAGTGTCTAATATTCTAGTTTTCTCAATCAATTATGGATAGCATATGTCTGTTATGCAAAAAATGATCATGCCAAAATTAAATGAGTCCTACCATTTAATAAAAACACAGGTTATTAAAATATTCTGTTTAAATGCTAGAGCCTAGAGGCTGAGAGCTTGCTTAATAGCATATTCATAAGCTTTTGAAATTTCCCCTTCATTATTGGTTCGCAGGATAGAACATAAATTGGAGTTCAAGGCTCAAACTAGAGAAAAAAGCATATAGAAGCATCATTGTGGGATGAATGACCACAGTTTACCGATAAATCTGCAAGTAGATAGGTATGTGGCTTGGAAATATTCGTATGTCCTTCTATTGGAACATTATCTGTTCAAAAGGGTTTGCTTTTGGAGCACCATAAAATCCAATGAAGATGCAATTCTTTTGTTAACTTGAGTTTGCATGTAAGATTAAGACTTAGATTCAGGTTGGATTTATAATTTATTTATATGAGGATTCCTTTTGTTAACTTGAGGTGGCAACATGGCTATTGGTGATAGAATGATTATAGTTTGATCGGAATTGTTAAAAAGAAAAAGTTGAGTATGTTGAACAATTCAATATTTTGAGGATTGGATTATATTTAAACAGTAATGTCAGTTATTTATATGTACAAACTTTATTATCCAATATCTGTGTGGAAGTGGATTTCATCATTCAAGGATGAAATAGTGAGCCCACTGATCTGTCTTCAATCTTATATGCCTGCTAAAGCTATTTATATTGGAATAGTGAATCCTTTATCCTACTTGCCTATTAGGACACTTCCATGCCTCTTCCAAGGTAGGCGATGGAGATTCGTCCTCCTATCTGGCCTTACCTATTAGGTCTTCATGTGAGTGAGTCTGCTTTCAATTTTTTTCTGATTAAGGCTCATTAATTAGTTACTATGTCATATTTTTAGTATTTAATGATGTGATAGATATTTTAAAATGAGTATGGATTCAAAATATATTATTAACAATATTACTTGAAGGTGCACTCCCTCAATACATATAGATATATCAATAAGATTAAGACTTAGATTCAGGTTGGATTTATAATTTATTTATATGAGAATTCCTTTTGTTAACTTGATTATTTCTCGCTGGCCTTATATGAACATGTGAAATAGATTGGATGGTTCGAGTGTGGTTCTATGGTATTAGCCAAAAGGATCATTTCAGTAGAGTTTCGGAAATAAGTAGTATCCACTGAGTTATATCTTAAGCATAGATACTAAAGCAGGTATGATTCCCCTCTTCATGGCTCTAATTTTTATTTCGTATATTGTCATACATTGCACTGATTCTATTGATGGTAGACTGTTTATTTGAGTATTATTTCATTTATTTCATTAGATTCCGGCCACTACAATATGGTGCTAAATTAAATATCAGTTTGCTAGATTACCAACATAATCATCGACTTTAAAATTTTTTATTTATCTTTATTCACCGCAAAAAATAAAAGAACATGTAGATAATGCAATTTTTCTCGCCCGTTTGATTATCATTCTAGCTCGAGTTTCCTTTTACAACTACTTTAACCCTACTGATTATTACCTTTCAGCTGGAGTTTCCTTTCGCAACTACTTTAACCCTACTGATTATTATGTTCTTTCACTCCATCTTTATTCTTATAAATGCAATTGACTTAGTAAATATGTAGGTTAACCAGTGCGGGAAACCCTTCATGGCTTTTGGCATATAATACATTGGTAAACCAAAAGAAGACAGAGAGTTGGATCTCAAAGTTCAGGAAATAGAGAAATTCCATCTAGAAAATAAATGCTAATGAGAACTTTAACCCTATCTCGAGTAGAAGGGATGGTAATTCTGAAAATGACTTAGCAATATATCCTCCATTTGAAATTTTTGGTCACTTCCCCTCCATCTATTGTTACTGAAGGGTCTTAATGAGGCCTAAATCCCTACAGGATGTTATCGAGTCGGCATGGAAGATTTCAACAAGAAATTCATTTACAAAATGTTTAAGTCTTTCTAATTTAAAATGCTTATCTTGTAAATACCCTTATAGAGTATTAGAGGAAAAGTAAGAAAATACAAGTATAGTATGCTCTATATCTAATACTAATGGGGATATAACAAGTTGAATATTTTGTAGAAAATACAAGTATAGTACGCTGGTGGTGGTGGCTGTACGGTGGCTGAGCGAGGGGGAGGTGATGTGGAGGTTTAAGGAATTCAAGGCTGAGATGGAAGCCATTAATAAGATACAACATCCCAACATTGTTAGATTGAGGGCTAACTACTATGCCATAGATGAAATATTGCTGATTTCTGATTTCATCAAGAATGGAAGATGAAAAACTGTTTGTACAGTGCGTTGCATGCAAGCTGAGAATTTATTTCAATTTTTTCTCTGCGATATTTATTTTTTTAATATGATCAATGGTGATCATAGGATTATGTTTGATTCTTTAAATCAATTTCTTTAGAAGATCATCATATGATATTCTATAGAAGATGTTAGCATGTCTCAACTAAACTTTAGAGACACTAGAAATTAACCTCTGTTTTTACATCATTGGATTGTTCCTATTTTGTTTGAGTATAACTGTATTTGTAGTAACTCCAGATTTTACAACAATCGACAAAGACTTACCAAACTACTCTTCAGTATATATAGATCTCTCAAGCTTTAACAATGCGAAATTATTATTTGATTGTTGCAGGAGTAGGATCAAATAGGACAACTCATCAGTAATTCCTACAATGGTGTTATCAAATGGTCTTCTAAAGAGTTTACATTTCGAGCCAAAATTAGAGATTTTGGAATGGCAACTCATGGGCAACTCTGAATAGGCTCATTCAACCTGGAAAGCATTGTATTGTTTGTTGTTGCTCTTTTTTTTACCACGCTGTGATAGTAAAAGACAAAATATTCTCTAGTTGACAAAGTCTTCAATTGCGTGATAAAGTTAATTTAACTTAGAAGTTGAGTGAGATTTGTTTTTGGTAGACCATTGCTAAAGCTTTTATTTTGGGTTGATCAATGAAAAAAAAATGGTGGTGGTTTAAAACGTTTATCATGTTTGTAAGGTGTTGGTTTAAAACCTGCATCATGTTTTTTTTAATTTAATTTTATTATTATTATTATTAGGTAAGGCAGAGAGGTGCATAAATATTAGCCAAGACCACACTTAAAACATTTAATGTATAATAAAATCTTTAAACAAGAATGTTACCCCTTCTATTATAACCTCATCTTGTACAATACAATAGATATGTGAGATAACATTTTATGAGACAAATTACTATAATACTACTTTGAGTAGTTTTATTTTTTTTTGAACAATTCGACCCCCATCTCTAGTTTGGCGAGTCAAGTACTATACACTAGGATTATACAACAATGCTCTGTTAAGTACTCCCCCAAAATAAAAAAAATTGGAAACCAGCTTTTAAAATAATTTATCTTCTATATAATTTTGCATATATATTTTTTAAATACAATATAAAATTTATTTTAAATAAAAAATAAAATAATATGTATATTTTTTTACAAATAAAAATACTACATGGAGTTTAAAAATATTTCCTTTTTACCCATATTATTTATTTAAATATAATATAATATAATAATTAAAATTTGTTCATTTAGATATTTATTAATATGCAACATATATACATATAATATACTTTGTAAATAAAATAATATTAAAGTGTAACATATAGTATAACTTGTGTAAAAAGTGTAAGTGTTATATATACAATTGTTACTTTATAAAAATGTTACACAATTGTGTTACTTATGTATAAGTGTTACATGAGAAGTGTAACTTATTTAAAAGTGTTATATACATGTGTTACATTTTAAAAAAATGTTACTCATCTATGTTACCAATATAGAAAGTGTTACAAATGTGTTGCATATTATAATAACTTTGAAGGTGTTACCAATTTG
This sequence comes from Pogostemon cablin, assembly GCA_023678885.1. NCBI lineage: Eukaryota > Viridiplantae > Streptophyta > Magnoliopsida > Lamiales > Lamiaceae > Pogostemon > Pogostemon cablin. The sequence goes on from CM043006.1 coordinate 6,997,717, forward strand.
TGTTAATTAAAATAAAAGTGTTACTCTAAGTCACTTATGTTGTAGTGTAATTTTTATTATATTTTGTTAGATATGTATATGGATATACTCCCTCCGTCCCATTTCAATCTATACATATTTCTATTTTGCGCGTCTCACTTCAATCTTTACGTTTTATTTTTTAGTATATGGGACCCACCCAAAAAATAATATATTATATTACATATTATATTTTTCAACCCACCACCCACTAAAATAATAGGTCAGGGGTGGGAGCACGCATGGTTCTGGTTATGAGGGAGGTTTCGTCCCTCCATCAATGGTGTCCTAATTTTCTTTCCTTCTCGATTCATTCTGTTTGGAAAATGTATGGCCTTCTCTACTTCTTCTCGTATATTGTGAATTGGTTTTTTGTACCTAACGTTTTTCCTATATACATGTCCTCCTCACCCTTAATTGGCTAGTTTAAGTGCCAGTTTTCAAAGTGTATATGGAAGATTGATGCTTGTTGAGTGTGTAAATTCACGTGTTTCAAGCCCGAATTCTTGTAATAATGGTGTGTTAGATGGTTGTAATTCGATATGAATCGATATATATGGTGGAAAGTCACGAATCAGGTATCTTCAAGGCTATTTGAGTTGATTTTCAAAGGAAAACGTGTTAGAAGTGATCGAATTCGGAAAAAGGAGATTCACTGGTGCAATTCGACCAAGAAGGCGTGTGGTCTGACCAAGAAGGAGATCGTTCGACCAGCACCTATGGTCGAACCGATGGAGAGAAAGCGCCGAAAATGAAGTTCGACCAAAACATAGTGGTTCGACCAAGCCATTTGGTCGAACCATAGTCGAACTAGAAGCCTGAATGGAAGCAGCTGCAGTTTGACCAGAGAGTATGCGGTTCGACCAGGATACTGGTTGAATCCAGGACCCGCAACGAATTTACATGTCGATTCGACTTGGAGTTCGACCATCTTGGAGTGATTCTACCTGGCCTGTTGGTCAAATTGAGGAGCGAAAACTTACCATATTCGTATTTTTACACCTTTAAAGCATGTGTTCGCTCAAGAAATCCATTCAAGGCCCGTAAGGAGAGCTTACAAGTGTAAAAGAAGAGCTTTCGCAGGAGACACGAATTCACTCATCATTCATCCACCACCGAAACCCTACCATTATCTAAAGGAGTCGTGAAGAGAGGTTCATTTGGTGAGTCAAGTAAGATCATACCAATTAACCATGGTTGTTCCTAGATCAATCATGGGTTAGAGCAGCTCTGGTACTTCTAGGGTTATGAAAGTTTTATGAGTTAATTGAATTTTCATGTGTAAACTCCGTATAACACTACTTGTGGTTTATTTATATAAGATTGTGCTTTTTAAATTCATACTCATAGTCGTTTTGTGCATTATTAACTATTATGTAGAGTCTGAATACATATCTTGGTTATTGATTGAGTACGTTCACTGTTGACCAGGATTACATATTATAATTCTAAGTGAAGGGATTCCGTAGTCTTATTAGAACTATCTTATATAAACACTTGTTAATTGAATATTATTCGGGTTAAAAAGTAGGATAAAGAGTATAACGTCATAGTACCTAAAAAGGGAGATCATATCGGGTTAGAGTACTAAGTGCATAGGAAATAATTGATACTGATAGTATCTAGAAAGGGGGTGAATTATATCTCTTGCTCCAAGGATATTCACATGTGTCATACGCTTGTTTGCTTGTGTCTATAGAGTAAACTAGCATGGTTTAGTGATGCATCCATAGACCACAAGGTAGAGTCGGACAACAACACATGGAAAGGAAATTAATAGGTAAAACTGGATGACTCGAAGAACTACCTAATTTCTTACTAGATCACAGTCGTATTTTCTCTATTTCTTGTTTATTCAATTTGCTATTTTTGTTATTTAGTTTCGTAACTATTCCAAACCAAATTGCCAACATAGTCTTAGTTAATTAGAATATAATTAAATTGATAATAATCCGTCCCTTGGGTTCGATAATCACTTGGTCATCTATCGAAACTACAATTGATATCCTTCACACTTGGGGATTATTTTGCGTGTTGAGAAAACGCTCATCAAGTTCTTGGCGCCGTTGCTGGGGACGACATTAATTATTAGTTTATTATTTCTAATTTAATTGAGATTATATAATTCTTGACTTTAATTTCTAACACTTATTTTTCTTAGGTGCATGCTCACTAGATCGAAGACAGGTGAATTAGAGCCTTATAATCTGGAGATTGGAGCATCGTCTAGGAAGAAAATGAAGAAGAAAAATAAGAACAAGAACGTAGACCCAACAGAGGCTCTTAATTTAGGAGTTGAAGTTTACGTGCTGAATTCGCAAACGATTTAAGCTAAAACTGAAGTTAATTTGGAAGTAGAGGCAGTCAACATGGCAGCGAATCCTGATACAATTGCCATCCATGAAGTTTTTATGAACAACGGAGAAGGCAATGCGGGGCTGTTAGGAGCAAGAGGGACCGGAGCCAATTTTGATTCACACCCTGCACTTATCAGCATTATTGAAAGGAGTTACTTCTCTAGGGGAACCTTTGAAGATCCTCAGCAACATCTAAATAAGTTCCTTGGATATGGAAGTACACAAAAAGAAGCAGGAGCTCATGAGAATGCGAGGAAGATTATCTTATTCAAGTTCTCGCTGAACTAAAAAGCGAGAGATTGGTACGATAATCTTGATGCTGCTGAATGTGATACCTAGGAGAAGTTGAAAGTGAAATTCTTAGAGCGATAAATGCCACATTCGAAGGTGTTCAAGATGAAACAAGAAACCAATCAATTTGCTATCCATGGTAATGAGAAATTTCATGAAGTTTGGGACAGATTCAAGGACATTCTTTGGAAGTGTCCACAACATGGGCTATCTAAAGCTCAATATATCAGTATTTTCTATAATGGGTTGGACTGCGATTCTCGTGTGATACTTGATGCTTCATCCAATGGAGCATTTCTTACGAAGTCACCCATTGAGGCCGAGAAGCTTTTTGAGGATATTTCGACGAATTCAAGAGATTGGCCGACTGATAGAGTGAGAGGAACTTATGTTCTTGATAAAGTAGTACAGGTTGAGCATACTGGTGAAGTCAGGAAGAGATGATGAGATCGTCTCTAGCTTGACTAATATTAGCAAGCTACTAGAGTATCAGCAAAAACAGATCACGGATATATCTCAAAGAGTACCAATGACGCAGTAGGATGGTGGCTATGAAGGAGCTAGCCAAGAGGAGATTGAGGAGTCTAACTATGCCATGGGTCAAAGTATTCAAGGAACTAGGTACCAAAATCAAGGATACCGGAATTATCAGGGGAATTACAACAATCCTGGGGGTAATTACAAACAACCAAAGAGGCTAAAGTTTTCATTGAGCAATCTGAATAATGCGGTCCAACCTCCTATCGGTGTTGATGCGGGAGCTAAGATGGAAGAAGGGAAATCGGGTTTCGAGGATACTGTGAATAGGTACAAGGCGAGGAATGATGCAAGAGTAGATCGTCTTGAGGCCAAATTAGATAAGAAGATTGATGCCAATCATGATGATTTGTCTAAACAAGTTAAGGACCTTAAATTGTTGATGGGGGAGATGGCAAGAAACGTGAACAAATTAACTCAAACTATTGAAAAGGGAAAGTTTCCGTCTCAAAGTATTGAGAATCTAAATTCTTGTCAAGCCATTACATTGAGGTTTGGAATGCAGTATGAGGGATCAATGAGGATAAAATCGAAAGTTGAAATGACTGGAGCCCGATTCGACACCAATTCGACCAACACAGATGGTCGAACTACACAGGGGAGGTCGAACCAGGCACTTGGGCGACATCCGAAAGTTGCAAAAGATCAGTTCGACCAAAATTAGGTCAATTCGACCAAAAGCTCTGGTGGAACTCAGGTCGAACCACACTGTCCAGAACTCTCTGTTTTGTCTGAAGCCCGATTCAACCATGATCACTATGGTTCGATCAACCCTATTGGTCGATCCATGGTCGAACCGGCCTGTAAGGGGGAGAACGAACTTTCAAGTGCTCAGTTTGACAATTATTCAACCAGTTTGACCAGCAACCCTGGTCGAACCCAGGTCGAACCATACCGTTCTGCATTGTTTTTTGTGTTGAATGCTCCACATGATGTTGGTGCTACTCCAGTACCTTCCAAAGAGCAGAATACAGAGATTACAGCGAAAAAGAAGTGGGAAAGAGCCAAGAGATTGAGAGCCAAAAAGGATAAGTTGGAGAAGGTTGAACGTGATGAATGGGGGATTCCCAAAACAAAGATACCTCCACCGTTTCCTTACAAGCTAGTTAAGAAGGGATTGGAAGAGAAGTTCAAGAAGTTTTCAGAGATCATAAACAAAATAAACTTGAACATTCTTTTCTCTGAAGCGATATTGGAGATGCTGTATTATGCTCGTTTTTTGAAGGATATACTTTTGAAGAAGAGAAGCTTAAACGAAATTAAAACAGTGAATTTGTCTGAGAATTGCAGCTCGATCATTCAGAGGAAGCTGCTCGCTAAGTTGAAGGATCCGGGAAGCTTCACTATCTTATATGAGATTGGAAAGGGGCCGGCACGTAGAGCCTTGTGTGATCTTGGGGCAAACATTAATTTGATGCCTTTGTCTATTTTTCAAAGACTTAGTTTGGGGAAGTTAACTCCCACAACAGTTGCTCTACAACTAGCGGATATGTTTATGACTTTTCTGAAGGGTGTTATTGAAGATGCTTTTGTTAAAGTAGAGAAGCTTGTCTTTCTGGTGGATTTTCTTATGCTTGAGATAGAAGATGACAAGGATAATATCCCTCTTATCTTAGGGAAATTCTTGCTACTGTGAGAGTTATGACAGATGTGCAGAAGGGTGAGTTACGACTGTGGATGGATAAAGAAGAGGTCTTATTTAACCTTGACAGAGCAATGAAGATGCCAATGGAGATGCAATGTCACAGTATTGATGTGGTGGAGGAGATCGTGAAGGAAGACATGTCTTTGATCTTGTCGAAGGATCCTTTTGAGACATACTTGGCGGAGTCTTTTACTTTTCCCACTACGGAGCTAGATGAACACTCCAACGAGGTATGTATTGAATTTCTTGAAAACTTGCTTACTTTGGGTGATGACAAGTATGAATCGGATAGGACAAAGGTTGAAGAGGTCAAGACTAGGAAGTACTACCATTAGATAGAGAGAGCGCACCTCAAGAAGAGGAGAAAGAGGAGTTGAAACCGCTACTGGAGCACTTGAAGTATGCCTTCCTAGGTGACAATGAAAAATATCCGGTAATTGTATCTTCTTCCCTTAATGATGATCAACTTGAAGAATTGTTAGATGTGCTTAGAAAGTATAAGTCTGTGATTGGTTGGTCTCTTGATGATTTAAAAGGTGTTAGTCCTTCATATCGCATGCATAGAATAAGATTGTTAGATGAGGCCAAGAGTAGTATTCAGAATCAGCGGAGGGTGAATCTCGCTATTCAAGAAGTGATTAAGAAGCAAATCCTAACGTGGCTTGATGCAGGAATTATTTATCCAATTTGTGATAGTCCCCATGTGAGTCCATTGCATGTAGTAGCTAAGAAGGGGGGCATGACTATTGTGAAAGCCGAGGATGAAGAGACATTATCCACTAGGATTCCTACGGGATGGCGTGTGTGTACGGATTACAGGAAATTGAATGAAAATACATGCAAAGACCATTTTTTCCTTCCTTTCATGGATCAAATGCTTGACCGTCTTGCAGGGTATGAGTTTTATGGCTTTTTAGATAGGTACTCGGGTTATAATCAAATCATGATTGCACCCGAGGATCAAGAAAAGACTACTTTCATTTGCCCTTATGGAACTTTTACCTTTAGAAAGATGCCTTTTGGATTATTAATGCGCCTGCTACATTTCAGCGTTGCATGATGGCCATATTTGATTGGTTGATAGAAAAGAACATGGAGGTGTTTATGGATGATTTTTCTGTGTTTGGTTTCTCCTTTGATATTTATTTATCTAACCTTGCTACTATTTTTAAGAGATGCCAAGAAACTAATCTTGTCTTGAAATGGGAGAAGTGCCACTTCATGGTAAGAGATGAGATTGTTTTGGGTCATCATGTTTCGGCCAAGGGATTGTAGGTGGATAGAGCAAAGGTAGTGGCGATTGAGAAGCTTCCTCCGCCTACTAATGAAAAGGGAGTGCGGTCCTTCCTTGGACATGCTGGTTTTTATAGAAGATTCATAAAAGACTTCTCGAAATACTCCAAGCCCTTATCTCATTTACTTGAAAAGAATGTTCCTTTTGTTTTTGATGAAGAATGTCCAACAACTTTTCAGGTTTTGAAAGAGGCGCTTATTATTGCACCTATCTTGATCACACCGGATTGGACTCAGTCGTTTGTACTTATGTGTGATGCAAGTAACTTAGCACTTGGAGTGGTGCTTGGGCAATTGAGGGAAAAGAAGTTTTGCGCTATTTACTATGCGAGTAAGAACTACACGATGACTAAAAAGGAGTTTCTAGCTATGGTGTATGCATTCAATAAGTTTTGACAGTATTTGATTGACATGAAGACTATAGTGTATAAGGATCATTCTGTGATCCGATACTTGATGGAGAAGAAGGAAACGAAGCCAAGGATCATTAGATGGATCATCTTCTGCAAGAATTTGATATGGAGATCTGAGATAAGAAGGGTACGGAGAATGTTTTGGAGGATCACCTATGAAGGTTGGAGACAATGGAGCATTGTGATGATTCTTTTGATTACATAGAAGAGATGTTCCCTGATGAGAAGATAATGGTAGTATTTGTTGAAGGAGCGGAAAGAGCATGTGTGGTGGCTGCCCAAGGGATGGATCCATGGTATGCGGATTATGTGAATTACATTGCCGAATGAGAAATTCCGATGGATCTCAACCTATATCAACTTACGAATTTCAAGAGGGATGTTTATACGTTTATATGGTATGATCCGTTTGTTTACAAGATATGTATGGATTCCATAGTCCGTAGGTGTGTTCCCGAGATGGAGATTGAGTGCGTTCTTGATTTTTGTCATGCACAACCTAACAGGGGGCACTTCGGAGCTCAAAAGGTGGCAGCAAAGGTACTTCAATATGCTCTTTATTGGCCTACTTTGTTTAAAGATTGTGAAACCTATGTGGCAACATGCGATAGATGTCAAAGGATGGGGAACATAAGTCGAAGAGATGAGATGCTACTTCAGCCAAGAATTATTGTTGAGATCTTTGATGTATGGGGGATCAATTTTGTGGGGGCTTTTTCCCGATCTAATGGATTTCTTTACATCCTTTTAGCTATGGATTATATTTCTAAGTGGGTGGAAACCCTTCCCACTCGCGTGAATGATTCAAGGACTGTGTTGTCTTTCTTGAAGAAACATATATTTGCCCGCTATGGAGTTCCTAGAGCACTAGTAAGTGATGAGGGTACCCACTTTTTTAATAAGCTTCTTGAAAAAGTGCTTAAGGATTATGGATAGGGTTACTACACCCTACCACCCTCAAGCGAATGGGCAGGCTGAAGTCTCCAACCGACAAGTGAAACAAATTTTTGAAAAGGTAGTCGGAACCAATAGGAATGATTGGGCTATGAAGCTCGAAAACATTTTGTGGGGGTTCCGAACTGCTTATAAGATGGTGATGGATATGTCATCATATCAAATTGTCTATGGGAAGTCGTGCCACTTACCCGTAGAGATTTAGCACAAAGCTTTTTGGGCATTGAGGAGTTTGAACTTGTCTTTAATGGATCAAAAGGAGTTGAGGATGACTCATATCAATCAATTGGATGAGTTCAGAAATTGAGCTTACAAGAACTCGGAGATCTACAAAGAGAGAATGAAGAAATGGCATGATTCGAAGATTTCTTATAAGGAGTTCAAGCAAGGTGATGAGGTATTACTTTTTAACTCTCGTTTGAAGCTTTTCGCAGGAAAATTGAAATCAAAGTGGATGGGCCGTTCATTATCCATAGAGCCTGCGGATGGGGGAGTTTTGAGCTTATGGACAAAGACAGAGATATTATCATGGCAAATAGGCATCTATTGAAGCATTACAAGTTGCCGATTGATGCTTGTATCATCTTTGAGGAACCTTGAACTAGATTGGTACCGTCATGACTCTCCGACGTTAAACAAGAGCGCCTATTGGGGGCTTTCCCTTCCTTTTTATTGCTTTATTCTTTAATGTGAGTTAGAAATTTTTATATTTGAAGTGTTTACTTATCGGTAATTACATCTCTTTGCAAACTTAGTTTCCACTATAGTTTCTACTAAGTTTGGGGGTGTGATGTACTTACCTCATTGAAGCACCGAGAGTATAATCTTTTCTTTATAACTTTTGTTAGGAGAATTGATTTTTTGCGGTATATTGAAACTTTAACCGGTTTTATTGCGTCAATTTTTTACAATTTGCCTATTGTTTAGTGGTGTTTTCTGTTGCTTTTGAGTATAGTATGCGGAGTTACACATAAATATTGAGTTTCAGGATTGATTCTCGAGCTAAGTTTTGCTCTGTTTTAGTACCTAATGTTTGTTTTTGAGCTTGAAGTGTGTAGGGGATGAAGAAAATTCAACTTTGGAGCATCAGTTGTTCGATTCGACCAAAGGTGCAGATCAAACTAAAGAGCTCAAGTCGAACTGATGATCAGAGACTACATTACAGGTTGATTCGACCATGTAGGGGTTGGTTCGACCAAGGCTTCAAACAAGATGGAGGTCGAACTGGAGATCAGAGGATTTTGTACAGGCCAATTCGACCAAGATGGGTTTGGTTTGACCAAATAGCAGGTCGAACCAAGGTCGAATTGAAGACCTGAAAGTTTGAACAGGAGTGTTCGACCACAACATTGTGGTTCGACCAAGTCGTTAGGTCGAATTGAGGTCGAACTGAAGTTGGTCGAATCGTACCAGGTAAGTCAGTGTTTAAACGTGTTTTTCACCCCCATTCGATCACTTTGCACACCACCTCCACTCGAATTCTTCCCGAATCGAAAACCCTTCCTTCCATTCTTCAATTTCACTCGATTTCACTCCGATTAAACCACATTCCACACTCTTTTCACTCAATTTGTCATGATTTTGGAACAATCTAGTTGCAAAATTAGGGTTTTGAAGTGAGAATTTGAGGATTTTTCACATTTGTTCATCTTATGCCATGGTGGTTCAAAAGATACATTTTCTCAACTCTATTACCCTAGGATTGAAGTTCTAATTGTTTGATTACAAGTGGATAAGTTGATTGAACTAGTTTATATAGGAATCATGGTGTAATTTGAAATTTTGTGTACAATTTCATATGAACAATTGATGGGTTCGATTTTGATTGATAAATTGTTGTCAAACCTTGATGTTTACGTGAAGTTATGTGTAATTTGAGTAGTGTGAGATGAAGCATGTTGGATTTTGAGTACATTGCTTGTATTGCTAATGCATGCTTGTGGTTGATAGCATCGTTGGTTGTTCTTATTCCATAATTGATGTTGGAATGAAATTGAGTAAGCATGAGAGTTGAAGTATTGAATTATGAGGATGGAATATGCTTGTTTGGAGTGACTAAGCATAGAGAAACTTGAAGTCTTGAGTAGAGTTGAATGCTAGTTGATTATGAATTAGCTTGGTTTGCTTTTTTTATTTGTTAGTATTGAAGTATTGATTTCAGGAAAAGGAAAGGAAGCCGAGGTTCGTTCCAAGAAGAGGCAAGATATGCCGTCTCGTGAAGATGCAGTGACAAAGAAGTTAAGGCTTCAAGAGAGGTTGCCTATGAATTTAAAGATTCGGATGAATGATTGGGGAGAGATAAAGGATAAATGGGGTGATATGTCGGATAAGATTGCTAGAACAAGGTATCAGGATGATGAGGCGATGGTTACAATGCATATCCGAGATGATATCTTGTGGATGTTTGATCAAGTGAGGATTCGTCGCTTTATGGAATTGAAGAAGCCAACGTTCTTCCATGTGACTGTTGAGGTGTCGTGTTCGATTACTGTTAAGAAAGGTTCAGGCCATCTCCCGTATGAGTGTACATTCCAGCTTGGAGGTAAGATGAGGACGTGGTCGGCTGAGGAGTTTAACACGCTGTTTCAGACTCCAAGAGGGATCTCGAGGAATGAGAATGGATTTTTAAATGCTAATAACTCTAGAGAAAGATTTCTAGGGAGGATATGGATTTTAAGACTAGCAGTGCTCATGCTTCATTGATTCGAAATCCCATACTCCGATATATAGATCGAATGTTGAGCAATACACTGTTTGCTCGATCTGAGGGGAGTTGTGTGTCGAGGGGAGAGTTGTATGCCCTCTGGTGTATGCTCAATGGAGTGAAGTTCAATGTGGGATCATACCTTATCATCAGCTATACAGGTTTAGGAGCTCTCCGTTTCAGAGAGTTAATATAGAAGGGTTGCTTACTACTGTGGCTGAATATTATCACAAGGATTTTGCTGGTATCACACCCATCCTTGAGGATCCAGACTTGTTTATGAGTACATGTGTGAAGGGTGGATTTGCTCATCTTCGTGATGGAGATTGGTTCTACATGAGGGGATCTAAGCCCTTTGCTTTTATGTTTCCGTTTGATGTGAGTAAGCTGACTTCTATCCGGAATGAGGGAAAGAAGTTGATGAACACATTGGCGCATGATGCTCTTTCCATCACTTGCTTGACAAAAGGTGATAGGAGGACTGTAGCTCAGATGTACACTGAGGGGATGAATGAAGAGCTTCAGAGGATTGTAGACGAAGGGCGGATTCAGCCTCGGCTACAACCTCGGCTACAGTAGGAGCGTGGAGCGGATCAGGTGGATCCGGAGATGGAAGTTCCGCAGTTGCACGAGATGCCACCATGTCCCATTCCAGCAGTGCCACAGCATTAGTGGGCTAGTCCTGATGCTTATTGTCAGGAGCAATTTCGATTGATTCATGAGCATTTCGCCACACTGAATGCAAATCAGCAGAAGACAAATAGGCAGCTGGCATTACCGAATGCGAACTACGCAGTACTGGATGCGAGGTACAACACACTGCAAAATAATTATGTGGAGATGGATAGGAGATTGAGGAGAATGCATGCCGATGAGTGCGAATTGGATAGGAAAATTAATAGTCTTCATAGCGATTTATATCGATTGCGCTCAGAGATGAGTGATGGTGATGATGAAGAGGGTGCGAGCAATGATGATCCTCCGGAGGAGTTGATTGCTCCAGGTTTTTATTCTTTGTCTGCTTCATCTCATCTCCTTTCTCTTTTTCTCTTTACATGATGGGTATTTGTGGTGTGAGTGGCATGTACGTATATTGGAAGTATGATTTGATGTTAGACTGAGATGTGATGATTGATATTTGTGAGTGGAATTGGTTGGAGATACTTGTATGGATTGTCATGATATGTGGGCTCTTAACATTAGTTAGTTGCATTCATATTTTACATGTGTTAATTTTTATTGATGAGAAGCATGTACAACTTGATAAGTATGTGGAGTTCGTTGTGAAATTGATCTTGATTATATGCTATGAGGAGTACTTAGGATTCCATTTACCCATGTGAGAGTTTGAGCCATATGAATCATGCTAGTTCATGATAGTTTATTCTTGTGAGAATCATTCATATGACCGTATTCTAGAAGTTAGCTTGGAGTCTTGTGTGAGACTTATGATTGATGAGTTGCTAGGACATGATCGTAGGACATTATTATTAATTTGAGTCACTTAGCCAAAATTTTACTTTACCTTATAATATATGTATCAATGGAACCCCTTTTGAGCCTTAAAAAGCTTTTTCTTTGCCAAGCCTTGATAGAAAAGCCTTATTTAACCTTTACTTGAGTCTTGTTGAATACCCTATTCATTAGTAGAGAGTTGAGGTGAATAAGTGCTTGCAAGAATGAAGAAGATAGAAGATTGGTTGAGAAACATAAAAAAGGGAAAACTATGGTTAAATCTTATTTAGGGGTAGTGCCAAAACTGGTACCCCGACTGCTAGAAGGGTAGTGCCCGAAATTGCTACCCTTGATCAATAAAGAAAGATGATGTTGATGCTAAGGAAAAGAAGGAGAATTCAAACCATGAAGATTATGAGAAGAAGATGGAGTCAAAGATGAAGCTGTATGACGAAAAGCAAAACTCTAAGGTAATTCTCTACTAGTGAATTAGTCACTTTTCTTAAATTTTCCTACCTTTACCAATGAGCCAAAATTACAACCCAAAAGCAAGTCCTTTGTGATCCAAGCTTATGATTACGTGGAAGTATGAATTGAATATAAGCGTATATTAACCTATTTAATTGTACATCTCTTACACTAGAGAGTTAGAGTAAATACATATCCTGTGAGCTAGATGACTTTGTACTCCAAGTGTATTATAATTGAGTGATGTTTTGAATGAATTATATGTATGATGCTAGTGATACTTGTTTTCGATTGATGAAATTGCATGTGTGAATATGAATTGTATTGAATGTGGTAGCTGAGTGAATTTTACACTACTCTATGGTTTTTGATTTTGTTGCCTCGGGATGAGCAACATGTAAGTTTTAGGGTTTGTTGAGTGTGTAAATTCACGTGTTTTGAGCCAAAATTCGTGTAATAATGGTGTGTTAGATGGTTGTAATTCGATATGAATCGATATATATGGTGGAAAGTCATGAATCAGGTGTCTTCAAGGCTATTTGAGTTGATTTTCAAAGGAAAACGAGTTAGAAGTGATCGGATTCAGAAAAAGGAGATTCAGGGGTGCAATTCAACCAAACAGGCGTGTGGTCTGACCAAGAAGGAGATGGTTCGACCAGCACCTGTGGTCGAACCGATGGAGAGAAAGCGTCGGAAGTGTAATTCGACCACGACATTGTGGTTTGATCAAGCCATTTGGTCAAATCGTGGTCTAACTAGAAGCCTAAATGGAAGCGGCTGCAGTTAGACAAGAGAGTATGTGGTTCGACTAGGATACTGTTCGAATCTAGGACCCGCAACGAATTTGCAGGTCGATTAGACCTGGAGTTCGACCAGCTTGGAGTGATTCGACCTGGCATGTTGGTCGAACTGAGGCGCAGAAACTTACCATATTCATATTTTTACACCTTTAATGTATGTGTTCGCTCAAAAAGCCCATCTGAGGCCCGTAAAAAGAGTTTACAAGTATAAAAGAAGAGCTTTCACAGGAGACACGACATCACTCATCATTCATCCACCACCGTAACCCTACCATCATCTCAAGAAGTCGTGAAGAGAGGTTCGTCTAGCCAGTCAAATAAGATCATACCAATTAACCATGGTTGTTCTTAGATCAATCATGAGCTAGAGCAGCTCCGGTAGTTCTAGGGTTATGAAAGTTTTATGAGTTAATTGAATTTCCATGTGTAAACTCCGTACAACACTACTTGTGGTTCATTTTATATAAGATTGTGCTTTTTAAATTCATACTCACTGTCGTTTTGTGCATCATTAACTGTTATGTAGAGTCTGAATACATATCTTGGTTATTGATTTAGTGCGTTCACTGCTGAGCAGTATTACATGTTATAATTCTAGGTGAAATGATTATGAAGTCTTATTAGAACTATCTTATATAAATACTTGTTAATTGAATATTATTCGAGTTAATAAGTAGGATAAAGAGTATAACGTCTAGTACCTAAAAAGGGAGATCATATCGGGTTAGAGTACTAAGTGCACGGGAAATAATTGATACTGATAGTACCGAGGAAGGTGGGTGAATTATATCTCTTGCTCCAAGAATATTCACACGTGTCATACGCTTGTTTGCTTGTGTCTATAGAGTAAACTAGCATGGTTTATTGATGTATCCATAAACCACAAGGCAGAGTCGGACAACAACACATGGAAAGGAAATTAATAAGTAAAACTGGATGTCCTGAAGAACTACCTAATTTTTACTTGATCATTGTCGTATTTTCTCTATTGCTTATTTATTCAATTTGCTATTTAAGTTATTTGTTATTTATTATTTATTTTTGTAACTATTCCAAACCAAATTACCAACATAGTCTTAGTTAATTAGAATATAATTAAATTGATAATAATCCGTCCCTTGGGTTCGATAATCACTTGGTTGCCTATTGAAACTACAATTGATATCCTTCACACTTGGGGATTATTTTGTGTGTTGAGAAAACGCTCATCAATGCTAGGGGATGAGCCATACCATGCTAATCCCCTTCTCTAGGAGCCTATTTTTATTACTGTCAGTTTGTCGACCTTGGACCGACGCACTACTCCTGGTATGCTTTCGATGTTTTCTCGTATTTCGTTTTAGTTTTTGCCTTAAGTTTGCTTTTTAGATTGATCCCCTGTTTAAGCTCCTTACTTCTATTCTGTTACGTTAGAGGAACTCCAGGACGCTGTGTCCCCCATCGACCCCACTGTTTCCGTTGATGGCTCTTCCTTGGCTCGCCATAAGAATTTCTACCGATTCTCTAATGATGAGGGAGAGCAGGTTATGACTGCGAAAGCAAGCTAGAATGTCTCTCCTTTGGTTCTGGTGACTTTAAGCTCAATGAAGATTTGTCTGTCGGTTTTGCTCATGGTCAAGATTTATGTCCCTTATCTCCTCCCCGAGAGCGCATTCATACTCCGATGACCGCCACAACGAGGGATCCCATTGTTACAACTTCTACTAGATACGTTAAGCCTTTGCTCATTGGAACTCGGCATTGAGTGACTTATGAGCATGGCGAGCCCTCAAGTTATCCTAGTATCAGCTTTACTCCCCGCCGTTCGCCTCCCGTTGGTAAGATTTTAAAGGTTTCTACTCTTCATTATCCTTAATTCTAGAATCCAACGAACTCTTCTTTTTTATAAGATCCCCCTATAGATGATTCTGAAAATGAGGAAGATTATTATATGATGACTGCCCCTCCGCTACTAGCATTCCTCCTCCTGTTCCAGAGAAAAATGTAATGGTGATCGGATCATATGATTTACGTAATTCGTTCACGTTCCATGCTCATCTAATGTTGTACGATTACTGAATGTATTACCTTTCACCGAAGACTGGCGGAGAAGTCTGAATCAGCTATAGAAGTGACCTCTTGATCTTCAGCTGTATTCCTATATCTCGTCTAGATGTTGTTTAGGCGATGATACTCGAGGCGATCCCAATCCGCAATTTCCTCATATTTCTCACGTTCTCTCTTAACCGATGAGAAATCTGATTTTTCATGTGAAGAATAAAATTGGCGTGAACTTCATGTGTTCTAAGACTGCTTGGATGGCTTATTTATAGGAAACAACAAGGACCAGGAGGAGAAATTAGGGTTGTGCCTCCCATTGAACTTAAACATCCAAGTTTAGCCCAAAACTTATACTAAAGCCCAATAATAATAAATCAATCCACTAAAGAAATATTATTGCACTGCCACCCTAATCCCAAATACATTATGAGCTCCTTCTTATTATGAGCCAGTTTAACTCCCCGTGTTTAAGATAAACAATGCCCATTAATTAAATGAGCGTCCATTAATTAAATGAGTTACTAACAATTAAATTAATTAATATCTTATCCAAGAGTAGTACCACTCAACCCCATTATCATGCTGGAACAAATCCCTCTACATGGTTTACATGATAATCCCTATGAGCTCATCAAGGGGACATCATCAGCCTAAATTATTAGGACACGGATTCTGTCTACAATGAACAAGACACCATACATGCGGTAATATCTCCCAACTCACCAAGCATATTGATTTAATAATTAAATCTCACCCATTGATGAATCAAAAAAATAAATATTGAATTACGTGTCGAGGTTATTGTATAGGGATTAAGAGTACGAACATCCATAATAACTAAGGTCTAGTTCTCTTATATATTCTGTATAAATCAAACAACCTCACACTGTCCTGCTCAATATATAAAGTGCACAAGTGTAATTTTATAGGGGATAATTTTAGATTTAGTCCCTTAAGAATTGCTCAATGTCAAAAAGGTCCCAAAACTGGCAGATTTAGTCCCATGGGAATTTTTCATTGAAATCTGTCAATAGTTGACGAAATATTCTGAACCATTAACAAGACCAAAATGGACTATGTCTATTTTGAAGGACATAACATAATATAAATCTTGTAGTTTATAATAATATAAGTTAATTTGGGATAAAAATTTTTAAAATTATGATTATAATATTCTTATGGTACCAAAACCGCTAGATATGAGACCAGTGTATTCCTACGAGACTATAATTGAACTGAAAGAATTCTTATGGGACCAAATGTGATATTTTCCAAATTTTATAGTCAAGACAAACTAATACCAAATCACATTACAAGCATCCCAATAGATTGTCCCGTCTATCTTGGTTGTAAACATCTGTTTATACTTTATAAGGAACTGATAATATGATCTTTCGTGCGACGCCACAAACAATAATATATACAGTATTAAGTAAATAGACATTGCATCGACATTTAAATAAATTATAAGATCCAATCATTTGATCAATGATTCTCATTTCAAATAATGTTAAAACATTGTTTATATTAAAGTTAGGCTTTTAGTACACAATCCAACAATCCTACTTATACTAAAAGACTACGCTGCCATGTCAACTGCCATAAATTTGATTCCATTCCTTCTACATTACCATCAATAGCTTTCGCCTTATGGTCCTTGGAAAAGGATTTACTAGGTTATCTTCCGATGTAATCTTGGCGACAACAACCTCCCTCATCATACAATTTCTCATATTAGGTGGTACTTGCGCTCAATGTGGTTAATTGCCTTATGAGCTTGTGATTCCTTTGAGTTTGCAACTACACCATTATTATCACAATAAATTGTGACTACATTGGGCAAACTTAGGAGTCACATCCAAGTACATTATGATGTTTTTGAGCCATACAGACACTTTGGCTGCCACCAAGGCTTCAATATTATCATTTTTCCATGGTAGAGTCCAAAATATATTTCTATATAACATTATAACTCCACTTCCCAAAATAAACACATAACCTTGAGGTAAATTTACTGTCGTCCCTATCTAATTTGAAAACCCGAATCTATATAATCCACAAGAACCAAGAAATCTGTCTGGTAAGCCCACATATAAATTCTAATCCATTTCAGATACTTCAAAATATGTCTTACCACAGTTCAACATTCTTGTTCCAGGTTACTTTGATACACACTGACTATGCCATCGGCAGAACATATATCCATTCTCGTCCATGACATTCCAGAGATTAAGCTTCCTTATTGTCGAAGCATAAGGAATCTCTTTCAACTACTTTATCTCCTTTTGTGTCCTAAGACACATTTTGTTCCAAAAGGTACAAAACCTTTCTAGGAGTTGCATGCTAAAACGAGTAAGGATTGTATCAATATTCGAAGTTTGAGATAAGCTCAACGTCCTTTCTTGAGATCCTTATTACGATGATCGTAAGAATATCTTTTGTTTCTCTTAAGTCCTTCATTTCAAATTGCTTCATCAACCATGCACATACCCTTGACAATCCTCTTACATTGTTTCCAATGAGTAAGATACCAATCTAGGTAAGTATAAGAATTACCACCACATATCTATCAAAATTTCCACACACGGGACTCATCCGCGCATTAAATAAATCCATATTGCCGGATTTTCTCTTCAAAATGGATGTTCCTTGATCTTGAAACTTGCTTTAGTACATAAATGGACACCTTTAATCATACATACAAAACGCTCTTTGCCCTTTGCAATGAATCACTCTGGTTGATTCACATAGATGTTTTCCTCAAGACTTTCATTCAGGAAAGCTGTCTTGACATCTATTTGTTATACCTCATAATTCATATGAGTAGTAATAGACACAAGAATTCGGATCGACTAAAACATAGCTACCGGCGGAAAGGTCCTCATAATCGAACCATTCTTTCTAAGTGTACCTTTCGCAACAAGCTTTACTTCAAAGGTTTTCACCTTACCGTCTGATCCACAATTTATTTTGTAGAGCCACGTAATTCTAATGGCTTTTACACCATTTGCTGGTTCTACAAGCTTCCAAATCTGATTAGAATCCATAGGTTCTATCTCAAAAATCATTTCCCTTTGCTAAGACATCGCATTTCTATCTTGTATAGTGCTTCGTCATAATTTCATGGGTCGATTTCATGTTTACTAAGGATAAAATTTCACGACTCTCACCAAACATAAATATATCCAGTTATAGACAACCCTCCCACTACGACAAGATGCTACATATAATTGCGTATCAGAAATGACACGCGATGCAGTTTACTTGTGGTATATCATCTTGTATAATTGGTATACCATTTTGTGTTTCCCTTCTCACATCCTTTAGAACAATTTATACATGGGTTTGTGGTTCATTACATAGTCTTTTTCCAAAATCTGGAGTTCGTGTTAACAATCACCCTTTAATCTTTTGGACTATTAAATGAATCACCCTTCATTTCTCTAGGATATCCTAAAAATAGATAAACATCCATACGACAATCTGACTTATTTATCTCTCCCTTTAATACATGTGCCGAAAAACCCCTAATCCAAATGTATCTGAGATTAGGCTTGTGCCTTGTCAACAATTCTTTGGGCGTAGAGGGTACCGATTTAGAAAGTACTAAGTGTTGGCATTCGATCATTTGGTTAATGTGAACCGTTAGGGTTCCATGCGTTTCTAAATCAGTGGAAGCAAGAAGATAGAAATGTATTACCTTTCACCAGGGTATGTTGAAGATGAACAACTATAGAAAACAATCACTTGATCTTTTGATGTATTACAAAGTCAAATCTTGACGTCGTATGGGCGACGATCTTCAAGATCCTCACAATCTGCTCTCCTCCCTCTAACTCATGGTATTAGACACTCAAGTTAGGGTTTTCGGATCATTGAGATGCCTTATATATGGTCTACAATAGGGACCAGGAGGAGAAATTAGAGTCGGGCCTCCATTGGGCTTAAGTATCCAATTTTAGCTCAAAACTTATACTGAAGTCTAATAATAATAATATAGTCCTCTAAAATATTATTACTGCACTGCCGCTCCAATCCCAAATTACGTTATGAGATTATGAGTCTAACAGTCTCCCCATGTTAAAAATATACAAAGCCCATTAATTAATTAAGTTACTAACAACTCCATTAAATAATATCTCATCCGAGAGTAATACCACTCAACTTTATTATCATGCCAGAATAAATTCACTTGCAAGATTAACATGATAATCCTCATGAACTCCTCAAGGGGACATCATCAACCTATTTAATAGGACACAGATTCCTTCTACAATCAACAACACACCATAGAGACAACAATATTTCCCAACTCACTGAGTTTGTTGATTTAATAATTAAATCTCACCCATTGATGAATCAAAGAGATATATACTGCCTTATGTGTCCAGATTATTGTATAGAGATTAAGAGCACTAACATCTATAATAATAGAGATCAAGTTCTCCTATATAGTCAGTATAAATCGAATGATCTCAAGCGGTCTTTCTTAATACACACAAATCATACTAATGTGATTTTATAGTCAAGACAAACTAATACCAAATCACACTACAACTATCCCGATAGATCGCCCCCGTCTATCTCGATTATGAGCATCTGTTTATACAGTATATGATTTTCCGCGTATTATCGCACAATATATTATCTACAGTATAAAGTAAGTGGACTTTTGCACAAACATATAAATAAATTAGAAATTGAAAAACGTTTGATCATATGGTTCTTATTTCAAATAAATTGTTAAAACATTATTCATACAAAAGCTAGACTTTTAGTATACAATCTAACAATCTCCCACTTATACTAAAAGACTACGTTGCCATATCTGTTGACACGCATCTAATCCCCATTCCTTCTACATGCCATCAAATGCTTTTGCTGGAAGGCTCTTAACAAAAGGATCAGCTATGTTATCCTACGATGCAATCTTACCGACAATGACCTCCCCTCTTTTAACAATATCTCGTATTAGGTGGTACTTGCGCTCAATGTGCTTACTCGCCTTATGGTTTCGTGGTTCCTTCGAGTTTGCTATTGCACCCTTATTATCACAATAAATTGTGATCACTTTGGGCAAATCAGGAATCACATCTAAGTCTACTAAGAAGGTCTTGAGCCATACTGCTTCTTTAACAGCCTTAGAGGCTGCTACATATTCAGCTTCCATGGTAGAGTCTGTAACGCATTTCTGCTTTACACTCCTCCATATTATGGCTCCTCCTCCAAGAGTAAACACATAACCCAAGGTGGATTTACTAGCATCCCTATCTGACTTAAAATCTGAAACAATGTAACTTAAAGGTAATAAAGTATCTACCCGGTAAATCATCATATAATCCCTAGTCCTTCGTAGGTACTTCAAAATATGTTTTACCGCAGTCCAATGCCTTTGTCTTGGGTTAATTTGATACCCACTGACCATGCCCACGATATAACAGATATCCAGCCTTGTACATAGCATTGCATACATGAAGCTTCCTACTGCCGAAGCATAAGGAATCTCCTTCATTTCCTCTATTTCATTTTATGTCTTGGGATACATTTTCTTAGATAGAGGTATTCCATGTCTAAAATGTAGAAAACCATTCTTGGAATCTTGCATGCTAAAACAAGCAAGGATTGTATCAATGTATGATGCTTGGGACAAGCACAACATTCTTTTCTTGCGATCCCTTATTAATTTGATCCCTAGAATGTGCCCGGCTTCTCCTAAGTCCTTCATCTCAAACTTCTTAGATAGTCATACTTTTAAACTCGACAATACCTTTACATTGTTTCCAATGAGAAGAATATCATCCACGTAGAGTACAAGAAATGCCACTACATTTTTGTCACACTTCTTGTACACACATTATTCATTCGGACATTGAATAAATCCTTATGACTGGATTACTTCATCAAAATGGATGGTCCATGATCTTGAAGCTTGTTTCAATCCATAAATAGACTTATTAAGCTTACAGACAAGATGATCTTCGACCTTTGCAATGAATCCCTTTGGTTACTTCATATAGATGTTTTCCTAAAGACTTCCATTCAGGAAAGCAGTTTTGACATCCATTTGCCATACCTCATAATCCATATGAGCAACAATAGATAAAAGAATCTGGATTGACTTAAGCATGGCCACAGACGAGAAGGTTTCCTCATAATCGATTTCTTCTTTCTAAGTATATCCTCTAGCAACAAGCTTTGCTTTAAAGGTTTCCACCTTACCGTCAAATCCTCTTTTTCTTTTATAGACCCAGTTGCATCCAATAGCTTTTACACCACTAGGTGGTTTTATGAGCTCCCAGACTTGATTAGAATACATGAATTCTATTTCAAATCTCATTGTTTTTGCAAGATTGAGCATCTTTATCATGCAGTGCTTCATCGTAATCCATGAGTTGATTTCATGTTCACTAGGGACCAAGCCTGACGACTCTCCTAATCTCATGAATCTATCAGGCTGTCTCACAACCCTCCCACTATGACGAGGCTCCGCAGGCAATTGTGAATTAGGTGTGACACGCGGTGCAGTATCCTGTGGTATATCCTCTTGTACAATTGGTATTATTTTAGGTGTTTCCCCTATTACTTCTTCTAGAATTTTTTTACTCATAGGTTTATGATTCATTACATAATCCTCTTCTAAAAATCTAGCGTTCGTGCTAACGATCACTTCTTGGTCTTTTGGACTATAAAATAAACCACCCTTCGTTCCTTTAGGATACCCTATAAACAGATAAATATCCGTACGTGATTCTAACTTATCAGCATCCGCCTTCAACACATGTGTGTGGAGCACCCCAAATCTAAAAAAGTTTCAGACTAGACTTTCGCTTGGTCCATAGTTCGATGGTGTGGAAACTACTGATTTAGAAGGTACTAAGTTCAGGATGTAAGCCGTTGTATCTATGGCATATCCCCAAAATGAATTTGGTAATGAGTGATATTTTGCTGGGATGTGCTCGGTGATGAGTGATATTTTCACCTAGATTTCAGTGGCATTTTATATATTTTTTCGTATTATTTTATCTGTATTTATGTGTATTTTGGTAGTGTTTTGTGTTTTTATAGAAATGTGTGATAATGAGTGTAAACATATGATTTTCAGGTAAAAAGAGATTCTAGACGCAAAAAGAAAGACGTAGGAAAAAATGGATCTCAGTTTGGAGTTGAAACGAGGGAGAACGAGCCAAAACAAAAGAAGAAAAACAGGAGTTGCACCAACACGGCCGGTCGTGTTTCGAACACGACCCTGTAAGGGGTAGCCGTGTTCGGCCACCTCGAACACCTGTACGGCCACCCTATGGCCGTGTTGCGCAATACGGCCCTGTAAGCCTTGGCCGTGCTCCGTCATCCAAAATGCCAACACGGCCACCCTGTGGCAGTGTTGCAGCACACGACCCGTGTTGCTAAAAAATCTATAAAAAAATTAGAATTGTTATAGAATCTTCCCAAAGGGTATAAATACCCAATACTTCAATATTTGAGGAGATCCAAAATTCAGAGCCTGCACACACACACATCACACACTATTTCCTCCATTTTATACCATCATCTTAATCCATTCTTCATCCATTCCATCTACCATTATCCAACCATCAAAATCACCATCCATTTGAGGAAAAGAAGCAAGGAAGAGATGAGAATTACAAGGGGAAGAAGAAGATCACCATTGGAGCCATCCATGGGAGTTTTCATCCAACTTTTGTATTGAAACATTATTGTTTATCATGATTTGTAAGGATCTTAATGTCTATGTTGATTTCCTTTTGAATCTCCCTTGTGAGATTAGCAACATGAGAGTTGTTGGATAATTTTAGGATTTGTGTATTTGAATTCATATGTTGATTGAATTTATGATTTTCTATCATTGATTATTAATTCTTGATTTGTATTGTTGATTTGTGTGGTTAATTGTCATGGGCATGTGATTAGATTGAGAAATCAATTATATGTTTAGGATAGTTCATTGAATCAATTCATCATACATTTCATGTGCATTGTAAGTCTTAAAGAGATAGAGATGTCCTTTAGGATTTAGAATCATTTGATATATCATGCGATTGGTTTGATCGAGAGGTTGATTAATTGTGAAGGGACTCTCATTTCAAGCTTAGTACCTAGTTTGAATTGTTTAAGTGAGAACCAATCCTTTGAGCTAATTAAGATTCATAACCTATTCATCTCGAGAGAGAGCTTAGGTGAACTTAGTGTTGGCCCTTAGTCGTATACCATGATTCATATGAATTTGATGCATTTATCCTAGGATTTCCACTTCTTAATTGTTAATCTCATTTTTACTTAATTTGGAAAACACCCTTCATCATCCTATCTATCTTGTTTGTTGATCATTGCTTGCTTACTTTGATAACCTCTATTTACTTGTTTGAACAACCACTCTATTGATGATTCATCTCTATAAAATTACAAGAAACTTGAAATCGCTTAAGCACTAGTACCTACCTCACTGTGGTTAGATAATTGTTGAATTGATCATCCCAACTACAAAATGGCTAATCAAATGGTGCCGTTACCGGGGAGGTAACGGTTGCTAGTAGCTTAAAGAAGGAACATTTTGAGTAATCTTACTAGAGACATTTTTATTTTATTTGTTACTTGTATTTGCTTTTGAAAATCTTGTTCTAACTTCTCTTATTTTGAAGGTGTATGCAAACAAGATCCAAAGGGAAACAAGTAGAACCTATTGATTCGGAGATTGAACATACTCTTCAAAGAAGAAGAAAGGAGAACAAAACCAAAAAGATTGATCTAATTGAGAATTTTCAAGGAGATAGCCGTGTGGAGATAGAGCATGATGGGAAGGAGGACAACATATGAACATGCAAGACAACGCACCTCAATTCAATGTCAATCCTCCTCAACATGCCTATCAAAATCATGAAGCTTTCTACAAATGGTGCAACAAGCTCTATAAGGCAACAAGGATTTCCACAAGCCTTCATTCCTCCGCAACAAGCACATGTGCCACTTGTGCCACCACCACCTCCGGTGCAACATCGAATTCATAATGATCAAAGGGTAATCTGAGACTTCTTCATGCTGAGGGCCATGCCACATATAATGGGTCCATCAATCAATGCCAACAATTTTCAAATTAAATCAGGCATTATTTCTATGGTGAGAGACCAACAATTTGGTAGAACCCCGAATGAGGATCCTAATGCTCATCTAGCTCAATTTATTGAGATTGCCAATACCGTGAAGATGAATGGGGTGAGCGTGGATTTTATAAGGATGAGGTTGTTTCCATTTTCATTGAAGGATAGAGCTCGAACATGGCTATCTACCATTATTCCGGGTACGTGCAACACTTGGGATGAGCTTGCACAAATTTTTTTGAACAAGTACTTTCCACCTTCTAAGACACTTCAAATGAAGAGCTTGATCACTCAATTCAAACAAATGCCTCAAGAGAGTTTCTATTAAGCTTGGGAAAGGTTTAAGTATATGTTTTGCAAGTGTCCACAACATGGATTCCCGGAGAATCAACAAGTTGGATTTTTCTATCAAGGATTGGTTAATGGTCAAAAAGTGTTTGTTGATGCTTTGGTGGGTGGATCCGTACTTTGAGTGACTCCGGAAAGGGCCATAAGAATATTTGATTAAATTGCTACAAATGTATATCAATGGCCACCGGAGAGAGTTAGTGGATGCTATGGTTTTGTGAATTTTGATCAAGGGCAATAGTTTAATGTCAAAGTGTGAATGTTGAGTCACAAATGCCAAGTGTTGAAATGATAGCATCGGAAGTCTTGAGGCAAATGAGTTTGAATCAAAGTGTGAGCCAAGGAGTCAATATGGTAGAAGGGCAAGTAGAGCAAGGGGTGCTTTCTCCGAATGTTGTGAGTGGGGAACAATGGGCTATGACAATGCCACATGTGGAGGATGTGCAATACATGCAAGGAAGGAATTACCAAGGGATTTTCAATCATAACCAAGGAAACCATCCACCAAGGTAAGGAGGCTTTAATAGTCAAGGTAGTGGAAGCTCATACCCATAACAACAAACGCAAGGCAACTTCACCTACTCAAATCTGAGCAATGCGGTTGCTTATCCTCCGGAATATCAACCGGGTGCTAAGGCACCGAGCAATAAAGGGAAGACATCTATCGATGAGCTACTTAAATAATTTATAGCATCAAACAAAGGTCAAGATGAATCAAGAAGAGCTCGAGATGAAGCGTTGAAAAAAGCTGAAGAAGCAAATGAAAAGAAGATTAAAGCTTTGGAGTACAACGTTGGTCAAATTGCAAGTTCTTTGAGTGCTCAATAAAAAAGAAAAGTTTCTGGCCACACCCGAGGTTAATCCGAAAGCTCAATATTTGTTAATTGAGAGAAAAGAGGAACGAAAGGATGAAGAAGAGTTGGTGGAAAGCAAGGTTGTTTAAGAAATGGAAGAGATAAGTAAGAAAGAAGAGAAGGGGCCTAAATGGATACCTAAGTGGAAAAGGGTGCAAGAGGAAAAGAAATTGGAGGAAAAGGTTAAAGAAGAGGAGTACAAATGCGACTACTGGGGTATTCCAATCACTCCATTCCCTATTCCCTATCCACAAATATTATAAAGGAGGAGAAGAAAAAAGAGTTTGAGGAATATATCAAATCTCTTAAGAAAAAGTATGAGGAAAAGAAGAAAAAAGAGCTACCCGAAGAAAGTGAATCGGTGCATAAGGAGAGGCCTACAAAACTTGGTGATCCAGGAAAGTTCATCATTCCTTATGATTTTGAAGGGAAAGGCACTCTCGATGCAATGTGTGACTTGGGGGCGAGCTTCAATGTGATGTCTCATGCTACTTTCAAGCACCTAGAAATTGGAGAGCTCAAGCCTATGACTATCTGTCTTGAAGTAGTAAATGGTGAGGTTGTAAAGCCGTTAGGAATTGTTGAAGATGTTGAGCTAAAAGTGAAAGGGCTAACTTTCCCGATTTATTTCATGGTATTGGAAGTGAAGGCGGATCCACGACTATCTATCTTCGTGTGATGTTGATAGGAAGAAAGCTCCGGAGCTTGATTGGAAAATTGACAAAGGAGAAAGAGGGAATCCACTTGAAGCTCTTCTCGATGATGATTTGATGCTCGTAAGCAAGAATGGTGAAGTTGAGCTTGTCAACAAAAAGGGGGCTAAACAAATTTTCAAAGTGAGGATGCGAGGAGAGAGTGTGATGGACCATCCTTTGGTCCAATGATCGTGAAATTTCATCTGGCTTGAAGACGTTAAACTTAGCGCTAAATTAGAGGCAACCAATTCTTTTTATCTTTTAATGCTTGTTTTGTTGTTTGGTCTTGTAGGTGGATTGTACTTGTGAGAAAAGGCATAGTGAAGAAAAGAGAAATGCTTCATGGATTCGAGTAGGCATGTCGCATTACTTGTTGCAAACTTAATTCTTGACTCTTGTCTCGAGTAAAGTTTGGGGGGCTAGTGTGTGGTGGACATTGCTCAAATCGTTGGATGCGTTTACTTTTTCACAAGTAGATTTTCAAAGGAAACTACAAGGGTAAGTCCCACCACTTTTTGCAAACTTAATTCTCAACTTATTTCGATTTAAGTTTGGGGGGAGAGTGTGTGGTGTGACTCACCACTTGGTTATGCTTGATATGATGATATTTTCATGATGAGAAGTCTTCTTGTAAAATTGGATCAATTTTAAAAATTTTCTCATGAGTTTTGGTTTGATTTTTGTCCGTTTGGTGGTGTTGAAGTGCATGATGATCTATATTTTTAATGCAATTGTTGAGCTAATGGTGTTTCATGAGTCTTTGAGCATGAATGAAAGGTATTGGAAGCACAAATGGAGCTTGGAGCTAACAACTTCCACGATCAAATGCCTATTGAGGGAGTTGACTCTACACCCTATCACTTCTAATTGATTTTGATTTGGATTGATGTGATTAGCATGCTACTTTATTTATTATGTTTTTGGGAGGTTCACTTTTCAATCAAAGATGGGGATGAATGTGAGCTTAATCTTATGGATGATTTGAATGTGTGCTTCATTGTTTATTGATAGATGGTTTTGTCATTTTTGCATGTTATATTTTTTGATTGTTTATTGTTTGGCGAGTCTCTTCTTATATGTTTTGTGTGTATTTTTTATTCTTGTTTAGGGTCATTTTGGTGATTTATTTTTGGGATGTCGTGAGTCATTTTAGATGTGAGTGATGACATGTTGTTGTGATAAGTGATGACAAGTTATGATTAAGAATCTTTACACTTTTGAATTGTGACATGTTTTACTTAACTTGTTCAATTTTGAGATGAATGTGGTTTAATATGTTCCTCAATGTTCAATGCATAAGCTTGTGAGCATTTGAGCCTCAACTGCGCATACATGGTATTTTTCTTCATGAGTGGATCGGTTGTATTTGATAAGCTAGAACTTGCTCAAGGACTATAGGAATGAGCCCGATTAGTGGAGATTAATGAAATGATCTAATGCCACCCTTGTTATTTATAGTCATTGCCATATATTTCCATATCAAGAATATTATCCCTAGTCAACCACTTTGAGCCTATAAGCCTATTTCTTGTGAATTTAGCATATTACAAGTCTTGATTGCCCACATGAGCCTTATATATTTACTCTTTTGTGTGAGTGATTGAAGAGATGGTAGAAAGGTTTAATAAGAAACAAAAAAAAAAAAGAAGAAAGGAAATGGTAAGAAGGAAGAAAAAGGATGAAAAGAGCACAAGCAAGAACGCACATGCAACCTTAAGACAAGAAAATGAGCAAAGCAACAACAAATATGCTCAAGCAATCAAAAGTCAAAGAAAGGAAGCATGCATCAAAAGAAGAGTAAAAAACAAAAGGAATGATGATGATTAGTGCTTATGTTCAACAAAGATAGAAAGGAAGAAAGAAAACTGGAGAAGTTGAGGAAGTTGATCATCTCTTCGATTACTTACACTTGATTATTCACTATTACCCATACTCTTCCTACCCAACCAAAGAGCCTATCATTACATCCTAATTAAAGACCTTTATGATCATTGATTAAAACTTTGGTGGTTTGTGAATATAGTCCACGAGCAAGGCTATAGCAAGTCGAGTCAATCAATTGATGAGTATTGAATTACCCCACTTTATAGAGTGTTGAGAGAAATTGATATCCAATGAGAAGCTTGGACTATATTACACTTTTATTCTCTTTGAATTAAACTTGTTAATATTTTTTGCATGTCATGAGTTTAATGTTGTAGGATGACTTAGCACACTTTGTAGTTCTTATTATTATTGTGGTGTTATCACTTATATTCGTTTAGTCTTTTCTTAGGTGAAAATCTCACCTCTTGGTTTATTATTTTCATTTTTCAGGGACTGGACCTGGCTCATGGAGTAGAATCAGCTCTGCACTTTAACTTTTTAGAGAATATATGAACGCAAGCTTCCTAGCATTTTTATACTCTAAAAAAATATTCTCCAACTATATTCTCATGTCTAATAACTAATTTGATCATAAAAATAGAAAGAAAATGCTCATTTCAAGGAGTTCTTGGCCTGACCCATGGAGTAGAATCAGTTCTACACTGTGTGTTTTTAGTGACACTATGGCGCAAGCTTCGTAGTAGTTATATACTCTGAAAATATATTCTCCAACTAGATACTCATATATAATAACTAATTTGACCATAAAAATGGTAAAAAAATGTTCACTTCAAGGAGATCTTGACCTGGCTCACAGAGTAGAATCAGCTCTGCACTTTGACATTTTAGTGACTCTATGGCGCAAGCTTTCTTGCATTATTATACTCTAAAAACATGTTATCTAACTATATTCTCATGACTTATAACTAATTTTTCAATAAAAATGGCAAGAAAATGCACACTTCAAGGAGTCTTGACCTGGCTCACGTAGTAGAATCAGCTTTGCACTTTGACTTTTTAGTGACACTATGGCTCAAGCTTCCTAGCATTTTTATACTCTGAAAACATGTTCTACAACTATATTATCATGTCTAATAACTAATTTGACCATAAAAATGGTAAGAAAATGCTCACTTCAAGGATTTCTTGACTTGGCTCACGGTGTAGAATCAGCTCAGCATTTTGTCTTTTTAGTGACATTATGGTGCAAGCTTCCTAGCATTTTTATAATCTGAAAATATGTTTTCCAACTATATTCTCATGTCTAATAGCTAATTTGGCTATAAAAATGGAAAGAAAATTCTCACTTCAAGGAGTGCTTGACCTGGCTCACGGAGTAGAATCAGCTCTGGACTGTGTTTTTAGTGACTCCATGGCGCAAGCTTTGTAGCAGTTATATACTCTGAAAAAATGTTATCCAACTATATACTCATGTATAATAACTCATTTGACCATAAAAATGGTAAGGAAATGCTCAATTCAAGGTGTTCTTGACCTGGCACATGGAGTAGAATCAGCTCTGCACTTTGACTTTTTAGTGACTCTATGACGCAAGCTTCCTAGCATTTTTATAATTTGAAAACATGTTCTCCAAATATATTCTCATGTCTAATAACTAATTCGACCATAAAAATGGTAAGAAAAAGCTCACTTCAACCTGGCTCACAGAGTAGAATAAGCTCTGCACTGTGTGTTTTTAGTGACACTATGGCGCAAGCTTTGTAGTAGTTATATATACTGAAAGCATATTCTCCAACTAGATACTCATGTATAATAACCAATTTGACCACAAAAATGGTAAGAAAATGATCACTTCAAGGAGATCTTGACCTGGCTCACGGAGTAGAATCAGCTCTGGATTTTGACTTATTAGTGACTCTATGGCGCAAGCTTCCTTGAATTATTATAATCTAAAAAAAAGTTCTCCAATTATATTCTCATGTCTTATAACTAATTTTTTCATAAAAATGGCAAGAAAATGCTCACTTCAAGGAGTTCTTGACCTGGCTCACGGAGTAGAATCAGCTTTGCACTTTGACTTTTTAGTGACTCTATGGCGTGAACTTCCTAGCATTTTTATACTCTGAAAGCATGTTCTCCAACTATATTCTCATGTCTAATAACTAATTTGACCATAAAAATGGCAGGAAAATGCTCTCTTCAAGGATTTCTAGACCTGGCTCACGGAGTAAAATCAACTCAGCATTTTGACTTTTTAGTGACACTATGGCGCAAGCTTCCTAGCATTTTTATAATCTGAAAACATATTTTACAACTATATTCTCATGTCTAATAGCTAATTTGACCATAAAATGGAAAGAAAATGCTCACTTCAAGGAGTTCTTGACCTGGCTCACGGAGTAGAATCATCTCTGTACTGTGAATTTCAATGACTCTATGGCTCAAGCTTTGTAGCAGTTAAATACTTTGAAAACATGTTCTCCATTATATACTCATGTATAATAACTCATTTGACCATAAAAATGGTAAGAAAATGCTCAATTCAATGTGTTCTTAACCTGGCTCATGGAGTAGAATCAGCTCCGCACTTTGACTTTTTAGTGACTCTATGATGCAAGTTTCCTAGCATTTTTACACTCTGAAAATATGTTCTCCAAATATATTCTCATGTCTAATAACTAATTTGACCATAAAAATGGCAAGAAAATGCTTACCTCAAGGAGTTCTTGACCTGGTTCACGGAGTAAAATAAGCTCTGCGATGTGTGTTTTTAGTGACTCTATGGCACAAGCTTTGTAGTAGTTATATACTCTAAAAACAAGTAATGCAACTATATACTCATGTATAATAACTAATTTGTCCATAAAAATGGCAAGAAAATGCTCTCTTCAAGGATTTCTTGACCTGGCTCACGGAGTAGAATCAGCTCAGCATTTTGACCTTTTAGTGACACTATGGCGCAAGCTTCCTAGCATTTTTATAATCTAAAAACATATTTTCCAACTATATTCTCATGTCTAATAGCCAATTTGGCCATAAAAATGTCAAGAAAATGCTCACTTCAAGGAATTCTTGTCCTATCTCACGGAGTAGAATCAGCTTTGCACTTTGACTTTTTAGTGACTCTATTGCCCAAGCTTCCTAGCATTTTTATACTCTAAAAACATGTTCTCCAACTATATTCTCATGTCTAATAACTAATTTGACCATAAAAATGGCTAGAAAATGCTCACTTCAAGGAGTTCTTGACCTTGCTCACAGAGTAGAATCAGCTCTGCACTGTGAATTTTTATACTTTGAAAACATGTTCTCCAACCATATTCTCATGTCTAATAGCTAATTTGACCATAAAAATGGAAAAAAAATGCTCACTTCAAGGAGTTCTTGACCTGGCTCAAGCTTCGTAGCAGTTATAATCTTTGAAAAAATATTCTCCAACTATATACTCATGTATAATAACTCATTTGACCATAAAAATGGTAAGAAAATGCTCAATTCAAGGTGTTCTTGACCTGGCACATGGAGTAGAATCAGCTCTGCACTTTGACTTTTTAGTGACTCTATGACGCAAGCTTCCTTGCTTTTTTATACTTTGAAAACATGTTCTCCAACAATATTCTCATGTCTAATAACTAATTTGACCATAAAAATGGTAAGAAAAAGCTCACTCTAACCTGGCTCACGGAGTAGAATAAGCTCTGCACTGTGTGTTTTTAGTGACACTATGACGCAAGATTTGTGGTAGTTATATATACTGAAAACATATTCTCCAACTAGATACTCATGTATAATAACCAATTTGACCATAAAAATGGTAAGAAAATGATCACTTCATGGAGATCTTGACTGGCTCACGGAGTAGAATCAGCTCTGTACTTTAACTTTTTAGTGACTCTATGGCGCAAGCTTCCTTGAATTATTATAATCTAAAAACATGTTCTCCAACTATTCTCATGTCTTATAACCAATTTTTCCATAAAAATGGCAAGAAAATGTCCAATTCAAGGAGTTCTTGACTTGGCTTACAAAGTAGAATCAACTTTGCACTTTGACTTTTTAGTGACTCTATGGCGCAAGCTTCCTAGCATTTTTATACTCAGAAAACATGTTCTCCAACTATATTCTCATGTCTAATAACTAATTTGACCATAAAAATGCAAGAAAATGCTCTCTTCAAGAATTTCTTGACCTGACTCAAGGAGTAGAATCAGCTCAGAATTTTGACCTTTTAGTGACACTATGGCGCAAGCTTCCTAGCATTTTTATAATCCGAAAACATATTTTAGAACTATATTCTCATGCCTAATAGCTTATTTGACCATAAAAATGGAAAGAAAATGCTCACTTCTAGGAGTTCTTGATCTGGCTCACGGAGTAGAATCAGCTCTACACTGCGTATTTTTAGTGACTCTATGGCTCAAGCTTCGTAGAAGTTATATACTTTGAAAACATGTTCTCCAACTATATACTCATGTATAATAACTCATTTGACCATAAAAATGGTAAGAAAATGCTCAATTCAAGGTGTTCTTGACACTTTGACTTTTTAGTGACTCTATGACGCAAGCTTCCCATTATTTTTATACTCTGAAAGCTTGTTCTCTAACTATGTTCTCATGTGTAATAACTAATTTGACCTTAAAAATGGCAAGAAAATGCTTACCTCAAGAAGTTTTTGAGTTGGCTGAAGGAGTAGAATAAGCCCTGCACTGTGTGTTTTTTGTGACTCTATGGCGCAAGCTTTGTAGCTGTTATATACTCTGAAAAAATATTATCCAACTATATACTCATGTATAATAACTAATTTGACCATAAAAATGGTAATAAAATGCTCAATTCAAGAAGTTCTAGACCTGTCTCATGGAGTTGAATCAGCTCTGCACTTTGACTTTTTAGTAACTTTATGCCGCAACCTTCCAAGCTTTTTTGGACTCTGAAAACATGTTTTCCAACTATATTCTCATGTCTAATAGCTAATCTGACCATAAAAATGAAAAAAAATGCTCACTTCAAGGAGTTCTTGACCTGGCTCACGGAGTAGAATCAGCTCTGCACGGTGTGCTTTTAATTACCTTATGGCTCAAGCTCCTTAGCAGTTATAAACTTTGAAAAAATGTTCTCCAACTATATACTCATGTATAATAACTCATTTGACAATTAAAATGG
The DNA here is from genome assembly GCA_023678885.1 of Pogostemon cablin. Taxonomy (NCBI): domain Eukaryota; kingdom Viridiplantae; phylum Streptophyta; class Magnoliopsida; order Lamiales; family Lamiaceae; genus Pogostemon; species Pogostemon cablin. Next base: position 7,030,695 of record CM043006.1, read on the forward strand.
TAAGAAAATGCTCACTTCAACCTGCCTCATGGAGTAGAATAAGCTCAGCACTATGTGTTTTTAGTGACACTATGGCGAAAGCTTTGTAGTAGTTATATACACTGAAAATATATTCTCCAACTAGATACTCATGTATAATAACCAATTTGACCATAAAAATGGTAAGAAAATTATCACTTCAAGGAGATCTTGACCTAGCTCACGGAGTAGAATCAGCTCTGCACTTTGACTTTTTAATGACTCTATGGCGCAAGCTTCCTTGAATTATTATAATCTAAAAATATGTTCTACAACTATATTCTCATGTCTTATAACTAATTTTTCCATAAAAATGACAATAAAATGCTCACTTCAAGGAGTTCTTGACCTGGCTCACGGAGTAGAATCAGCTTGCACTTTGACTTTTTAGTGACTCTATGGCGCAAGATTCCTGGCTTTTTTATACTTTGAAAACATGTTCTCCAACTATATTCTCATGTCTAATGACTTATTTGACCATAAAAATGGCAAGAAAATCCTCTCTTCAAGGATTTCTAGTCCTGGCTCACGGAGTAGAATCAACTCAGCATTTTGACTTTTTAGTGACACTATGGCACAAGCTTCCTTGCATTTTTAAAATCTGAAAACATATTTTACAACTATATTCTCATGTCTAATAGCTAATTTCACCATAAAAATGGAAAGAAAATGTTCGCTTCAAGGAGTTCTTGACCTGGCTCACGGAGTAATATCAGCTCTGCACTGTGTAATTTTAGTGACTCTATGGAACAAGCTTCGTAGTAGTTATATACTTTGAAAACATGTTCTCCAACTATATACTCATGTATAATAACTCATTTGACCATAAAAATGGTAAGAAAATGCTCAATTCAAGGTGTTCTTGACCTGGCTCACGGAGTAGAATCAGCTCCGTACTTTGACTTTTTAGTGACTCTATGATGCAAGTTTCCTAGCATTTTTACACTCTGAAAATATGTTCTCCAAATATATTCTCATGTCTTATAACTAATTTGACCATAAAAATGGCATGATAATGCTTACATCAAGGAGTTCTTGACTTGGCTCACTGAGTAGAATAAGCTCTACAATGTGTGTTTTTAGTGACTCTATGGCACAAGTTTTGTAGCAGTTATATACTCTAAAAATAAGTAATGCAACTATATACTCATGTATAATAACTAATTTGTGTAAGAAAATGCTCAATTCAAGGAATTCTGGACCTGGCACATTGAGTAGAATCAGCTCTACACTTTAACTTTTTAGAGACTATATGAACGCAAGCTTCCAAGAATTTTTGTACTCTGAAAACATGTTCTCCAACCATATTCTCATGTCTAATAGGTAATTTGTCCATAAAAATGGAAAGAAAATGCTCACTTCAAGGAGTTCTTGACCTGGCTCACGGAGTAGTATCAGCTCTGCACTGTGTGTTTTTAGTGACTCTATGGATCAAGCTTCGTAGCAGTTATATACTTTGAAAACATGTTCTCCAACTATATACTCATGTATAATAACTTATTTCACCATAAAAATGGTAAGAAAATGCTCAATTCAAGGTGTTCATGACATGGCTCATGTAGTAGAATCAGCTCCGCACTTTGACTTTTTAGTGACTCTATGATGCAAGCTTTCTAGCATTTTTATACTCTAAAAATATGTTTTCCAACTATATTCTCATGTCTAATAACTAATTTGACCATAAAAATGGCAAGAAAATGCTCAACTCAAGGAATTCTTGACCTGTCTCACGGAGTAGAATTAGCTCTGCACTGTGTGTTTTTAGTGACACTATGACGCAAGCTTCGTAGTAGTTATATACTCTGAAAAAATGTTCTCCAACTAGATACTCATGCATAATAACTAATTTGACCATAAAAATGCTATTAAAATGATCACTTCAAGGAGATCTTGACCTGGTTCACGAAGTAGAATCAGCTTTGCAGTTTGACTTTTTTAGTGACTCTATGGCGTAAACTTCCTAGCATTTTTATACTCTGAAAACATGTTCTCCAACTATATTCTCATTTCTAATAACTAATTTGACCATAAAAATGGCAAGAAAATGCTCTCGTCAAGGATTTCTTGACCTGACTCACGGAGTAGAATCAACTCAGCATTTTGACTTTTTAGTTACACTATGGCGCAAGCTTCCTAGTATTTTTATAATCTAAAAATATATTTTCCAACTATATTCTCATGTCTAATAGCTAATTTGACCATAAAAATGGAAGGAAAATGCTCACTACAAGGAGTTCTTAACTGGCTCACGGAGTATAATCAGCTCTGCACTGCGTATTTTTAGTGACTCTATGGCTCAAGGTTCGTAGAAGTTATATACTTTGAAAACATGTTCTCCAAATATATACTCATGTATAATAACTCATTTGACCATAAAAATGGTAAGAAAATGCTCAATTCAAGGTCTTCTTGACCTAGCTCATGGAGTAGAATCAGCTCCGCACTTTGACTTTTTAGTGACTCTATGACGCAAGTTTTCTAGCATTTTTACACTCTGAAAACATGTTCTCCAAATATATTATCATGTCTAATAACTAATTTGACCATAAAAATGGCAAGAAAATGCTTACCTCAAGGAGTTCTTGACCTGGCTCATGGAGTAGAATAAGCTCTGCAATGTGTGTTCTTAGTGACTCTATGGCACAATCTTTGTAGCAGTTATATACTCTAAAAACATGTTATTCAACTATATACTCATGTATAATAAGTAATTTGACCGTAAAATGGTAAGAAAA